>JBBMHQ010076065.1:0-12256 GCA_037834295.1 Postelsia palmaeformis
TGCCTTGCCTTGCCTTGCCTTGCCTTGCCTTTCCTTGCCTTGCCTTGCCTTGCCTTGCCTTGCCTTGCCTTGCCTTGCCTTGCCTTGCCTACGGTCGCGTGCTGCTTGGCTATTGGATGAACAGCTGGATCAAGTTTCGTTTGACGACCCATGCTCTTCGCTGCGTCGACAAGGCTGGCGGGATTGACAAGTGCGATGTCTGATTGTTTAAGCGTTTGAAACGAGGCCACCATTCTGAGTGGCAGGGCGGTCCACTGCCGAGCCACTTGGCGCCACTGTTACTAGTAAGGTGTTATTCTGCAATGCCAGTTGTTCCCACCAAGTCTCGGCTGCAAAGTCGTATGCTGCACTGCCACCGAGCAGCAGTGTCACGGGTATAACTGCGATGCTCGTATGTACTGCAATGCAAGTAAACAGCAGTTTCAGTAGTTTAGTGTTGTACTGTTTGTAGCGTTATTTTTCGGTCTTTACTTGCGGCAGCAGTATGAACTGTATCAGGTACGGCTGAATGGTGCGACTATTAATAATCCAATGCCTCCGAACGGGGCAAGTTAGATTCGTCGGTGTTTGCTCCCGTACACGGATAGCCGAAACTAAACAACACATCGATAAGTCTTCAAATTAGCGATAATATTGAACACCCGATCAAGTTAGGAGAAAGCGAGTTTTCGCAGCGTCGTTTCTCGCGCATAAATGCCGGGGGGGGGGCGTTATCATTTGTTCGTTGCCCTGCCCTGCCCTGCCCTGGTAAGTTGACCATTGATCACGCATTCTTGGTCGAGGTGAATGAAGGACGGGCACACTGTATGGAGACCGAATGCATACTCCTGCGAACAGCGAGGCGGTGGGATCAGTGCGTGGGCCTTTTGATAGTTGTTCCTTTACCATAGTTGTTCCTTCACCGCCTGGGGGTCGCATTCTCTTCAATTCCAACCTCGCGCCGGCAAGTTATCGCAGAGCACTAGTTATTCCGCGTTTCGGGAGTACCGTAATATGCCATCGACGCTATGATACACACTTTCCTGGGCCGCTTGCGATATTGATAGTGTTGACATTTTAGCCGTAAAAAGGTTTCAGCTGAGAAGCGAGTCTGTCAGTGTTACACACACACTCCAAGAGCAACTCGCACCGGATGCAGCAGCAGTATTGCCCACCTCCGTGATAGACCTATTTCCATAGTGATTGAGTGAGTGAGTGAGTGAGTGAGTGAGTGAGTGATTGAGTGCTTTAAGCAACACGCCCCCCGCCCCGCTTATCCGCCCTTTCCTCGCCTCTGGCGTTCAGATACCTGCTCAAGACTCCAGACAAGTGGCTCACATCGGTAGAGGGATCGAACGCGAAACGACAGATACAAGAAATTCTTGCCGCGCGAATCGCCATGGGGGAGCTCGGCGGATACGCCATGGATAGCGTTAGCGAGGAGGAGGCGGGGGAGGGGACAGCCGATGGAGTATCGCAGCCGGAGAAAGAGAGACAAGCAAACTGAAAGCTTGGAGCCTAGATGCTGCCACGGAAGTGCGGGGCCTCGCGGTGGTGGTCACTCCCCCCGTGCTGTTATGGTCGGCGCCTAGCCTTGGCTGAGGCGGAGGCTAAAAAAAAAACGTTGTCTTGGACACGCAGATGTTAATTGGTTGCTGCCGTGGAAGCCTCTGGCGGGGGCTTTTATAGCACGATTCCGCTACCGTTGCCCTCCCCAACGGGTTCGTGTCAACGTGACCCTTGCCCTCCCCGGTGGGGCTATCACACTCTGCCGCAGGGGACGGGCGGCTTACTTGCTTTGAAGTTTGCTGGTTCTTGGGCTAGAAGGGGGCCGGCTGTGTTTTAGCGCTGAAGCGTGGGTGAGGTGTTGTGAGGACAGTTTGTCGAGTGGCTGTCCATGCTACGCCGTTCGTAGCGCAGTGCATCAACAACAACCAGGCTGTTAATTTAAAAAGGGCTGTTAATTTATTTTGTGGTCTGGTTTCACGCCGCGCCAAAAGTCTGCCCACGGCGCGAGGCAGTTCCTGTCCGCCTCTCCCGCCTCGCAGTCTATGTGAAGCTTTGGTGGTGTCGGACACGATTTTTTTGTACCTGGTCGATTTTATTGCAAGTCGTGGGCATCCGCAAACCTCGGTACACGCAACGGTTACCACATTTTTCCGGGTCGACCCTGCGCTTGAATCCGAACCATAATAATCATGACCGCTGTTTGCCGGGGTCACCTGCCTGCAGTCACGTGTCATGTGCTCCTCCAGCCTTTCGGGCTGGCAACGTCCTGACAGCGCCGCCTGTATCGTACTGTTGCAGTTGCCGTGCTCATGCCATACTCATCAAGCATCAATGGCAACCGCCGATCTCAAGTTTTTCTCCATGGTTTACGGTCGGGTTTTCCATCGCGGCTAAATCCCAAACAATTCAAGATTTTTCTTTCTTGGGTTGTTCAACAGAAAACGGTATACCGTGACAGAACACGGTATGTCCCGCAATGGTTTGTTGAGCCTTGAGCTGAATTTCTACCGCCAACTGGCATACAAACCACCGGTATACCGTTTTATGGAGATCAGGCAGGTTATTACGGACTCGTGCAGACTTTCGGTGTTATTAGAATACCCCACGTAAGTCTAGGGAATAGACGACTCAAATCCCTGTGCAACAACGCCTCCTGAATATAATAATTCCAACATCTCGCGAGATACGCCCAAACAGGCTTCACCGATGTGTCCCACTCGCTGATGCGGTCACGGGGATTAGCTGAGTGTCGACTTATCCGGCGTATTATTTTTGTATGGCCCGCAGTGGATTGGAAAGGTAGGCTTATCTCTGGAACCAGCATGTACTATTAATTATCTTCAAAAGTGATTGATTGCGAAGCGTAGGCTAATGTGGCATGTTGAGCGCCGCTATTTAAACCGAAGCAAAGCATTGAAGCTGATGGTCGTTACCTCTACTATATGTTTTCAGGTACATACAGTAGATTAGCTGGCATGACAACATTGCTCCTCGCATGCGCCAGGCAGGCAAGGGGTTACTCGTACTCTTATCTCTTTGTCCTTCGCACGGTTCCGTTTTGCAAGGCCAAGGAACGGAGTTGGCGTGCTCATGCCACAAGTGTGCGTATGTACTCGTAACCGGTTGTTGTAGTCGGTCGGGTTTGTTTGAGGAGTCGGGACATCGCATATTTTGTGGTCTCTGCTTAACACCCCCTTGCGCTGAAAATCTGCAACAATCCGCGCATTCTTGTGTGTGTTTTATTTCCTGATTCTTGCTTACCAGGTGCATGCGGTACGCTGCAAGTCGCCGCAGAGACCGTGAAGATCGCATACTACCCAGAAAAAAATAGACAGGGTGCACAAAACAAGCCGGCGCCGAGAAATAAAAATCAGAAATCGAAAAGGGAAGAGAGAGAAAAAAGTTAAATGCAATCAAGAAATCAAGAAAGGAGACACAAGAGAATGCGCAGATTTTCGCAGATTGCAGGCTCGCACGCTACGGGGGGGTTGTAGAACAGAGATAATACCCGAAAAATATATACTCCGAGTATTACTTACTCCGCTATTAATAGTAAAGAATACCAGGGAAGCAGAAATAAAGTTTTTGGACAAAAAAGCGAAAAGGAAGACGACGAAGCAAAGCTAAAAAAAAAAGACAGCAAAAATCCAAAAGGAAGGTACAGATAGAGACACAATAAAGAGGGGCAAACGGGAAGAAAAGGGACGAGAGGGCGCGGGGGGTAAAGCTAATACGAAAGGCAGGCACTGGTGCATACAGGCACGCACAGTTGCCCGGGTGGCACCATGCTTGTTACCTAGACCTCAAAGAAGGGAGTGCACCATGACGATGATGGCCATATCCAGGCGTCAGTCTGTTGGGCAGACCGCCTCTCACTCCCCCCCCCCCCCCCTCCCCCCGGTACCAGGTAGCGGCTAAAGCGGGACCGATTCCGCCTGAGTGCGGCAGCCGCTGCCGCATCGCATTTACTCTCCTCGAGTGCGGCAGCCGCGCCTAACCCTTTGAGAGCTGCAGCCCCCTTTGGGGGACATGTCACTTGGAATTAGACTGGTGTGTCCCGACATCGGGGCTGCGGTACTACAGGGTTTAATAAGTGGGATGAATTTGTGTCTATTACGAGGGACTGTAGTATTAAACAGGACCCACGGTACAGACAAACACCTATATATTTCGCTATTTTTAGTAATAAAATTTGGACCTATTAACTATGGCCCCCCGTAATAGAGTTCTTTGCACTTTTTACGTGGGGCTCCGCCCTCAATGGGACCGCACTTTTAAGACTTTAGTCCCATTTGGGGGACAAACAATTCAAGTTCCAAGTAATTCGTTCCAAAAATGGGACTGCAGTCTTAAAATAAAGGGTAAAGTGGGACCCTCACCATACTGAAAAATCTACGGAACGAGGACTGAGAGGGTTTACTGCTGTACGAAATTCCGAAGTGGTGTTCATACCGAAAGAAGTTACTAAATTCGAAAACGGTGTTGTTACGTCAGCGTACGAGGTACCAGGTACTACTCCTGCTGCTGTAGGGAGGGAGGGAGTACAAGGAAACCCGGAGGATGGGGGAGGCAGGCAGGGAGGGAGGAAGTGACGGGAGGAGGGAGGGAGCGGGGCAGGGAGGGAGCGGGGAAGGGAGGGGGAGAGGGAATGAGGAACGGACGGAGAGAAGCGGCAAGGAGGCAGGGACGGAAGACAGCCTTCGCTATTGCCGTGGCGCTCATCGCATGCAGCACATTATTAGTACGAAAACGAGTTTTCCCCTATTTTTGAAAACAGGCTTGACAGACAGGTACCCGTACTACTGCTGTAAGGAGGGAGTTCGAGGAAACAAGGAGGAGGGGGCAGGCGGGGAGGAAGGAAAGGGGGAGGGCGGGTGGGAGGAATTGACGGAGGGAGGGCGGGAGGAAGGGAACGGGGCAAGGAGTGAGGGAGGAAGGAAGGGAGAGAGGGAGCGAGGAGCGGACAGAAAGAAGCGGCGAGAAGCCAGGGACGGAGGATATATTCTGCTACAGTATTGCCGTGCCACTTATCGCTTGCAGCACAGTACAAAAGTTCATTTCACCCTATTTTCCACTTAAAAAGAGACTTGACGAACACTCTTTCCGCTGGCCTCGAGGAAGCGATTGCTGTTGTTCGGCCAGTCACCCCGATTGGGATGCTAGAAGTCAACTTTGACAACTCCACACACAGGGCACTCGATGAGGTGTGGTTTGGACCATGAAGATCGCCTCCGCGAGGGCTACGACCTGATTCGTGCGGCATGGGCGTAGCTGTTTCGAAAGAAAATTGTCCGTAGTTGACTACTCCGAATACGATATATAGTGACCCTCATCGAAGAGACAGACAGACAGACAGACAAGTTTTCTGAATTCGTTTGAGAGACCACAAGTAGCATTTATGGAATAAATGGCTGAGCAGCTGCTGCAGATGAAGGTCGATGTTTACTTTTAGAAACCCGAGTTTCCTTCATCAAAATTCCCCGGCGCAGCGGTAGCACGAGTACTGGAAAAAGTACCGTACCACCAAAATACAGCGGCGCTACATATTAGGCTACAACGCCGGCTACCGCACCGCGAAACCAACACCGAACATAAATAAATACCATGTATCATACTCGGCAAGCCAAGCAACGAGCGAAATTATACCACACGAAGATACTCCTCCCAGTCGAACGCGGAAGCACACGTTATTGCGTACAAAAGCATGGAACCATGGAGCGCCTCCACAGACAGTCGTTACCCGAAACGTACACCCGCCGTCAACGCAAAGGCAAAGGCCGCCGCCCTTAATGCTCTTTTCCCAGAGACTTCGCCCCCGGCTGCGGCTGATGGCCACGCCTCTACAGACTCATCTACAAATAGGCCCGAAGACAGACAGATAGAAAACGTGAGCTTTGCCCGCCTCACTCATCGCTACTCGAGGAATCCTGGTCAGTTTATACTATTACTAGTATGTTGCCGACTTTGTTTGAACGCGGTAACGGGGCGCTCGCGGATAATTATCAACCACGGAAAGATAGAACCACCCGTTGCGTGCGCCAATACGATACAGAAACCGAATGTTCCAAATAGGGGGAAGAAAAAGGAACCAACAAGTCAGCAACCAGTCTGGTTCGGCGCCAAAAAGCTTCCGCCCGCTAAGCCTGGCGCTCGCCAATGTGCTCGCTTTGCGATACACTTTAGGGCGCAAAGCACTGGCCGCCGTCGAGGAATCCAAATCCAAAATCCCAAATCGCGACGCAGGTCGGTATTTGCTGCCAATACAGCTGTTGTTGCTCTCCTCGCACGATGCAAACACAAGAAACGGAATATTCGGCACTATCCATCGAATCTTACTATATTAATATTATTAAACCCCTACCTATCATACTACACTGGATCAGAGCGGAACGTCGAACAAAACAAGACTCTTTTCGAAGAGACGTGAACCACCAGTGCTCGGTTGGGGTCTGTGCGCATGCAACCCCAAGTAAAACCTATCCCGGTCGCTGCAAACCCGTGCCCGACTCAGGTCGCCTGTTTTTCTTCTTTTTTCTTTTTCTTTTCCATCTCCCGTCTTGAATATGGGGAAAAAAAATCCGAGTCACGAAAATGCTGTCAATTCTAGGCCACGTGAATCGAGAGCAGTTGCTTAGTCATCTTCTAAAGAAAGCCCGCGGCGAAAACTCCTACGCGGCAGATACGGTACACGTGCCGTTTAAATGTCCAGATAGATAGATGTAGGCGTGAAAGCGACAACCACAATCAGTGCGGTGTCATCGCTACTCGGACCGTCTGGAACAGAACATAAATCCAGTCACAACGACAGCAACGAACAGCAAGCACGACACATAGAGTGCATACACACATAAAACACAAAGTGCACCAACTATCACAAACCGAAAGACAACACAGCAGGAGCGAAGGGACAATACCCGAGAGAAAACAGCACTAGGAAAGCAGGCCCGATGAACTCTCGATACACGCAAAAGAGAAGAAAACCCTGATCGTCCGCCGCATCTCATCAATTGACGGTGAACCCACAAAAAAACAGGCAAAGTAACACACGCAGAGCTACGTATAAGAATACCTGGTGCACAAGAATAAAAACGGTACAAAACAAAGCCTGCCTGCCTGCCTGAGACGCGACTCATCACGGGCGTTAGCACAACTGCAATAATTACTACATTACTACATTACGTACTACATTACTAATTACTACCTGGTATGTTATTATGATGTAAAACACCATGTTACGCAGCAACGGCGGGTAATGTAACCGAAGCTCACGAACAAATCAATGACCCAGACCAGCCCAGACCAGCCCAGACCAGATCAGCCCAGACAAAGCAGATAAGAAGCGAATAGACCAGACCACGTCAAACCAAACGGAGCAACAAACAAGCCAATACTCGTAGCCCAGACCAGGCCAGGCCGCAGTCGGGGCAAAGAGAGCATTTCGACGTCGATTCGATCGATGTATATAATTCCCCTCAACTTGTCGCATGAGGTACTTGTATGGCACAGAATGAAGAACGATACGAACGCAGCAGGAAACGAAATAACGTAACCACCCATATCCTGTTTACGCCATACATGCAAAACGTCGATATGTGTTTTGATCCGTACATGGCTGCCGGTGAAGTACAGCTGGAATACAATGGTACGAGTAGCCAAAGGCGGTTCTACTTCGGATGACAAAGAGGGCAGCCCGCCCGAAAACGTTGGGGGGTACTACTCTCTACTGTACCATGGTAGTTACTACTGGGAGAGATAATCTTGCTTCGCTTGCGACCGGTACTTGCGCGCACTCGAAGCTCTAAAACACCTTAGGTGCAATAGATGCAGTGCATGTCGTGCATGCAGAACATGTAGGGGCAGCGCCATCCCTTCCTTGGGCATCGGTTCGTTACTGCTGCATGGAATATGTAGATGATTTACACATATATATGTCAATGGCCAAATGAACTCCTCATGCACACGTAGTTGACAACGCTGAACGACGACCTGTCCTATAAACAGCAGCCAACAGCATCAAACTACAAGAACGTACCGGGGATGTAGACAACACAAAATACGGCAGTCCCGTGCGGTATCTGACATCACTTTCTGCGCATGAGACACGCGCGCGTGGCAGAGATACACGGTACCCGATATACTCTAGACCTGTGTATGAATACAAGCAACCACTCCACATCGCCGGTACAGAGACATGAACACACTCCTGGCACCTTGTCACAACGGGCTTCGAAAATGGAAAAGCGAAACGCGAAAAGCATGAATCAAAAGTCGGAGACCATGAATCGAACAACAGTAAACCGTGATAGGAAAATCGAAAATCGAAAATCACGAACCGGAAAAATATTCGTGCGTGCAGATATCGCGAATCCAAAATCGGATAGCAGGAATGCAAAAAATGCATTTCATTTTCGGTGCGGGATAGCGCAACTCCTCCCGACACACCACACGTATCCACCACAAAAGGATTGATTTGTATTCAAGACGAAAGGAATCCACATTCATACAGAGTACAGGACACGTATTTAGACGGTGTGCGAAGCACCAGCGGGGGCTACCCATCACACACGATGAGGAACACGTCTAATACAATGCAAATCCGCGCACTCGGATAAAAAAACAGTCATGGGGAGGCGCACACAACACATCGCCGGGCGGTGGGGGGGAAACACAAAACACAAAGTAACGGAATTTTCCTGGCTACTAAGGGAACGGGGGATACACTCCTCCATCCCTCCACAATCAGGGGAAGATAGCCATTGGGGTGACGACGGCCTCAATGTCGCGGATGTCGGTCATTTTGAAGCTGAAGCCCATGATCGCCGTTTTCTTGTTCCGGAGCTTGTGGTTGATGGTTTCGCTGAACCTGAGATGGCGTTTATCAAGCGGGTGTGTGCATGAAGCGCGAAGCAGGACACGGGCGACACTCAGACGTATGAAACAGGTTATACACGACCTACCCGTGCGAAGAGTATGCATGCTTCGCCCATACATACATACGGCAACACCTACGCGAAACAACCGCCTGACGGCATTCCTACTCACTGAGGCCAAGAACAATGGCAACCGCATCGCAATCGGGTCACATCCCTCCTGCACACTCAAGCCATATACCGCTCTGTCCCGTGTTGACTAGATACTAACATGCAATTGCTCCTTGCAGCTAGAGACAGAGTGGTGCGAAGTATGTGCGTTTACCTGCGCTTTGTGCGTGCAGTAGCAGCAGTAGCAGCAGCAGCAGTGGCAAGTGTGGGTTGTACCTGCTTGAGGGGTCACTACTGCAACTTCGAGTGGCGCGTGCCGTAACTCACCTCACTCCAGTGACCTTGACGAGCTCCTTCACGATCAACCTCAGAAGGTCCGGTCTCTCCGAGCAAGCGGCCCAAAGTCCGGCGCGCTCTGACTTGGTCAAGGCTACGGTACCGAACCTGACTTGACCAAGTCAAGGCACGCAATGCGCCGATAAAACGCCACACATCAGTCAGCTATGGACAATGGGCAACGACGTCTGTTGACGATCTAGGCTTGGCCCGATAGCTAGAGTATCTTTACACTTACCAGAATAATGTAGACAAGGGGAGACATTGATGCTATCAATAGCAATCAATAGCAATCAAAATAAGATGGCGTGTGAAACATAGGAGGATGTACGGTTATGGGGTCCATTGTGAGCTCTGACTACACTATTAATAAAATGGCCCCCCGTGACATTGTAATGAGGCGTTTTTTGCGTTCTTTTTTGCGTGTATATATGCAGCCTCTTCATACCTGGGTGCGTACAGGCTTCCACTATATAATCGACACGTCTGTGTCCTGTCTGTCGGCAGTCTGCATCACTGAGTGCGCGAGCTGTACGAAGCCGACTCCCACAAACCCGGCATGTACAGAAGCGGGCGAGCCTGGGCTATCTCATGAGGCTTGTGGCGTCGCAAATCGTTTCGAGTTGGTCGCGGTCATCGAGCTTCTGTGGTTCCGGTGGTGTGCTCCGGTGACGGACTTTGAGTGCGTCGGGGTTTGGTGAGCTATTTTTCGTCATTTTTGTTTTTTCTTCGAACGCACGCAGCATGCAGCAAGCGAGGCCGCCTTGCCTCATTCGCCTCTCTACTACAGCAGCGCTAGTTTGGTGTTGAGGTGGGTAGCTCCTTGACAGTCTTCGGTCGAGGTCGGTAGAAGGGCAAGGGTGCCGTCAACTATGGCATCGTAATAGTAACATGGGTGATACGACAACACACCCTCGGAAAAGCAAACGTTGTTCTTGGTACCTGGTAGCTGGTTATCTCGGCAATGGGGAGGGAGTAGAGCAATAGAGCGGGAACGCAGAGCGGCGCGTCTGGGGAAAAGTCTCGATACGTTTGCGAAGCCGCCATTTTCGTTGTGTGTGCCATAGGTCCTTCAGGCATCATGACGAGAAAATAGGGCATAAAGCTCGCTCCAGGGGGTGGGGGTCTTGTCTCCATTGTCTTGATCATATAATACGATGTGTGCAATCAATACGAGACCGGCCTTTTTGGGCTCGGCGAGGCCTCTTTCGGCTCACTACGTACAATACTGGTATGTTACACTGGTTAGGGTGCTGGGAGCGGTGCATCAATGGAGCCAAAGCACGGTATCCTATCAACAGCACCTTGGCCTACTAGTAGGAGCTTGACCTACTATTAATGGTACCATATTGACCTTTAACAGTAGCACCATCACCTATTAATAGCAATAGCATCTTCACCTGGTAAAATAGCATGTTGACCTATGAATAGTAATAGAGCATCTTCACCTACCCCGATCTATTACGAGCATACCAGGTATTGATCTACTGTGGTAACAGCATCTTGGTTGCGGAGGGCAAGGACTCAGGCACGGTACTTTTCATAAAAATACTGTCTCTGAGCTTCTTGACATCCTTGCGACCCTTACCTTCGGCAAACACGACATCGCCTTTGGCCACAAACGCATCCTTCCATCCTTACGTTTGGCAAACACGTATTTAACGTAGATAAACACACTCCAGCATTTGGCAGATGCATCCTTGCCTTCGGCAAATATCCCCATCTTTGGCAAATTCACTCTTACTATCCTTGATTTAGGCAAAGCGCATCCTCAGATGCTCACGTTTGGCAAACAAAACACATGCCTACCTTTGACAAACACAGACATCAACACCTCGTTACCTTTGGTAAATATATCCATACCCTTGCCGCGTTTGGCAAAGACATGATCACCATTCTTAGCTTCGGCAAGCCTACCCTTCCCTTTGGAAAACGCACCCTTGCCTTTAGCGAACCCACCCGTACGTCGTCACTTATTGTAGATCCCTCTGGGAAACTCATCCTTACCTTTGGCAAACCCCCGTGGTGACGTCCTCCCTCCAGAAAATTTCAGTCCGCTTGTGGCTACCCGTGACGAGGTTGAGAAACTGCGAGACTAGAAGGTGCATGCCCTGTCACCATAATATCAAACATCAAGTAATTCAACCAATCAAACACATGGCAGGCGTTATATTGACGCAGCAAACATCAACCATCAAAGCAATCAAACATAATGACGCAGCAAACATTCACCAAACAACAAACAGCAAACACTGTAAGGAAAACATTACACAAACTGAACGCTCTATGGGCCGAGATCCACGTGCCATAGCACACAAACATCATCTAATATAACGGGCTATACATTGCCGCATCAAAGCTCAAACGACCAACACCATATGTCGAGTCAGCAAACACCAAACACGATACATCCAAACACCAATCGATTCGGACCCTTTAGGGCTCAGGTTCGACTACCGCAGTCCTGATGCAACAGCGGTACGCAGCAGTACTACCGGCAAAAGCCACAACGATAACTGGCCTGATACGCGCGATATTCCAAACTAAAAGCTAGCACAGCGTGCATTTTCTTCAAGGGAGGGCCAACTATTATTGTACCGTAAGGGTTACTGTCGAATGGGGGGTGGCAGAAGACAGGCAGCATAAGGAACACCACAGCTTCCTCGTGCGTAAGCGGCGCTGGGTCACCTGCTCGGAGGAGCTCTGCTCTGACTTCATCCATTGTCGTTGGAACTGCCTCAAGACCAGCTTCAGAGTGCGCACCACCACTTCCACCTGTCACAGACAGAATCAGTAAGGGCACCGCAAAATGACACCATGAGCGATGGGGACCCGACAGCATCGTTGTGCGGCGCAATCGAGTTATGCTGCCAGACGATACGGCACGGCTGGGTGCGGAAGTGTGGTGTGCTTAAGGTCTACTTCCACCCGTCCGCTGGCGGAAAAGACAA
>JBBMHQ010076076.1:0-10748 GCA_037834295.1 Postelsia palmaeformis
AGAAGATTTCAGCACTTTCTTCCCTCGTCGACTTGCGTCGGATTCCGCCTACCCACGCAACGAAGGCGCTCTCAGCACTTATTGCTATTAATATGTGTATTACTCTTTACTCTTTACTCTTACGGGTGACCTCATTAAATAAGACCTACGGTAGACACAAAAATCTTGTATTTCGCTATTAATAGATTCACTAACAGTATTTGGTCCTATTTGCTATGGTCCCTCGTAGTACTATTACCACTATGTTTACTATTTACAGTATAAATAGTTGTTTTTTTCATCACCACTTTAACCTTCCAGCCTAGTTCGTAGGAGGTGTTCCCCTTGACGCCCTTCTGGACAAGCCGTGGTCACAGATGTCTACCCTTCTCCCCCCCGCTAAGTGCCTTTATTTTTTCTTTATCGCGCATAGGGTCCAGCATTCCCACTGCTCGTCGTTTTTCATCGAACTTTAGCTATAGCTCACGCTCTCGCGCTTTCCGATAATCAATTTCTTTCATGGAAGAAAAAGGCCCTGAGCATGCACTCGGTGAGACTTGAACCCACGAGGTTGATCTTGATAGGCGCGCGGACTACCTATCAAGCCACCGGGGACGCCGGTTTTGTACATATTACCATTACTATTAATATGTATGACCATGTATTACTATTTAGTACCAGTACCAGGTCTACTATGAATCACTATGTACTACAGTAGTATCTCCTATGGCCCCTCGGAAAAGGCTTGCCTCTCGGGGATAGAGTTTAGTATAGGGTAATAGGGTAACGAGGAAAGGTACAGGTACACTCGCGCAGTGGAGCAGAAGCAGCAGCAGCAGCAGCAACAGCAGGCAGGTATCCTTCTGGTATGTACCGCAGGTATGGCATGCTAAAACGAGTATGTCGCAGATAATAGAAACTTCAGCGTCGCACTGCGGCGTCCCCGGTGGCTTGATAGGCCGTCCGCGTGCCTACTACCTGATATGTATACAAACACGCCATCAATTTGGTGGGTTCAAGTCTGACCGAGTGCATACTCGTAAGGACTTTTTCTTGCAATAAAATCGGTTATCGGAAAGCGCGAGAGCGTGAGTAAGCAACATTCGATGAAAATCGACGAGCAGTGGGAACGCTGATCCCTATGCGCGATGAAACGGAAGGCACGTACCGGGCGGAGAAAGGACGGCACCTACCTGTGACCACGGCTTGTCCAGAAGATCGCCGAGGGTACAACCTCCTGCGAGTTAAGCTGGAAACTCAAAGTGATGACTGAAAAAAAAATGTTACCGGGGGCCACAGTAATCACAACCCACATGTTCATAACACAAAAAGACACACATTTTAAAATAATTACAACCCATATTTGGTCCTGCCTACCAATTCCCCTCCATATTCTAGTGATATAGATATATTAGTGGGGACCATGGTAAATATAACTAAATATTATTAATAAAAATAGATAAATATCCAGGGTCTTTTGTGTACCGTTGGTCCTATTTAATATGGTTCCCCGTAAATAGCAGGGTCGGAACGCTGCGCTTTCGAGGCACTCACCCCACTTCAAGTTGATGACGCCGCGAATGCGACGACGCGACAGATTATGGCAGTCTGCCACGGTAACTTTAGCGATGAAATGCGCTCAACGTTCTTTTCCCTACGTACCACAAAAGAGCTGCACGGGCTATTAATACACCCTGAACGCACAAGGCAGTCTTTGCAGGACGTACCTGAGCAGCAACTAGGCAATGAGCTTGAAGCCTCT
This sequence comes from Postelsia palmaeformis, assembly GCA_037834295.1. Lineage (NCBI taxonomy): Eukaryota > Phaeophyceae > Laminariales > Laminariaceae > Postelsia > Postelsia palmaeformis. The sequence goes on from JBBMHQ010076076.1 coordinate 1,742, forward strand.
GGCACGCCCAACCAATCAAACCTCCAGCGAAGATATTTCAGTCGACTGCCCAGGAGTACTGCTGTACTTGTACGCTATGGACTACATGAATAATTTTTCAAGTTTCTTATGACGAACGTACAATTCGAGGCGGCAGGAAATACTGCCGTGCAGTGTCCCTGCAGTATGGCGTCTTACTCACTATTAATAGCACCAAAAAACATCGCGACTCCGTGGTATCGTTGGCGTTAGTTTTCATACCGGGTTGAAGGCGCGTTCTGGCACAAGCATGAGTTGTCGGACCGCCGTGAAAGCCGCCAGCTCCTCGATGGTCCAGCTCCACGCGCCGAACGAGCGGGGAAGAACGCCCCCCCCTCGCCCATCCTCGTCCCACGAACCCTCCTCCTGCAAAACATCAACCCGGGACGACCAGAAACATAAAATTAGGGTTCAACTTCGACACCAACAACGTACAAAAAACGCCCGTAATCTACGTGGGACGGGCAGAAACATCAGCTTGAACAAGGGCAACAACATCATCATCTCAAAGATGGGGCGGTGAGGAAGCGCCTTCCTTCATATTGTGTCACCCCCTAGAGTAGTACAGCATGGAAATAATGACGTCGCGCACGAAATATTGAGCCCAGCAGTCATGATGCTTCTGGAAGCGTTGGCACCGGTCCGTTGTTCACCGTTACCCTTGACGAAAAAAAAGCACTTACATTGACCCACTCGAACCCCGCGGCCTTGGCTATGGCAGCCTCTTCCCTCGCTCTCGTCTTCTCCTCGTCGAGGTCGCTCGTTTTGAATATTCCAGGGTCCGTACCTCTTGTAAAGCATAACATGGAAATATAACGTTAGTCACCGAATTATAACAGACATGGATGGATCCAACGGACGTCGGCGCAACGGAAATCAATGCGACGGTTGTCAGGTATTGCGCTTTAACTTATCATCCACAGGTGTTGAAGCTCACTGGTCGACGTTGCACCGCATTTGGATCAGGATGCACCGCATATTTTGGATAACAGCATAACATCATATTTTCAGATATTTGCTACAGTAGTCCATTTCTTGGTTGGACTTCGAAATCGGTTCTTCGGCTGCCTTCTCGGAGAATGACACGTACTTCGACTACCTTTCCTTTCTTGCGCCGTCTAGCTACATCTAGTAGTTCTACTCCACTGCCCCACTGCTCCACTGGCACAGGAAGAGCGCCATCGCAGTTGCCATCGAGGTATTCCACTTCACCTACCTACCTACCTACCTACCTACCTACCCACCTACCTTATTTTATTTTCGTGCGAAGTGAAAGGACAATAGACACCATGCTACAATGATCAGGCCTTCTTATCTTGACCTATAGCTGTGGTATCGACCACACACACGCAGAGGCCTGCTATACTACGGCGCTTGGATCTGTCCTTGCTGGCTGCTACAGCAATCTTAAGCGCTACCCGCTAGATGGTACACCTTGTACCGACAACACCAACCATACGGAGCGCAGCGGTCGAGAGGCGCTCGAGATAATATATCAAAACACACGTGATCACCGAAACACCGACTCCTCGATATGTTGTACGAGTATGGTAATTTATGCCTTTTGCCTTCCCTCTTCTGCCGCCCCTGGCACTCTTACGCTGAAAATTATTATACTGAGCCAAGCGAATCGGCGTAATGACTATCCCAATGGCGTCGATTCGATTTCGATCCATGCTTTTCGCTCGTCTATGTCTTATCCAAATCCATCCTGCTGTAGAACTCGATTCCCTACGATACCTTTCTAGATGGCCTCGATGTTTGTGTTTCATTTGTCGGTGTCTCATCCAAATCCATCCTGCTGTAGAAATCGATTCCCGTTCGATAATCATCAGATAATGGCAGGCAATGCCGCACAACCGCCCTATCATACAAGGTTACTCTATTCCCGTAAAACAAGGGTGACAAGCGATACCATGACACATCCGATCGAACGATCATTTGATTGTCTCCACAATCAGGATAGTGCAAACACCGAGACAATACGTCCACTGGGAAAGCTCTTGACGATATATTTCCGAGCCGGCCGACTTGGTCGTGTGTGCTCCCCCTCTTGTTCTCCTTCTGGAGAAAGTTAGTCGGCTAGGAAATTCATGCCAGTTATACGGTGCGTCATCCCTGACGTGTTGACCCCTTCCAATACTGCACTGCACAAGAAAAAAAACAAACATACTGGCACTGGTATATCTGGGTCTGATTCCAAGCCACTTCCCTCCAAAACGGGAGTGCTGTCCTAAAGGGCTTTTGCTTGTCTTTATTACTACTGCAGTCTCGTTTTGTGGACAAAGCAGTTAAATTCCAAGTAGTCTGTCTCCAATACAGGGCTGCGGTTCTAACAGAAAAGATAACTAAAAGGGCAGAGGGGCTAAGCGTTTTCAATTTTAGTACTCACGCGACGATGAGGGGGCCGTCTCTCGCAAGCAGGCCAGTGTGCCTCGGCTTCCTCTTCCGAAGAGAGGTGCCCTCGCCCCCCTCCGAAGGGCGCTTCACTGCTTTCGGTTTTGCAGAAGGTCTCCCGCGCTTTCCCGACACCATTGGCAAGGGTAGCGCTGCTCCGTGTTCTGCTCCACAAGCACCAACAACCGCATCGACAAGAGCAGGGGGAGGGGGGGGGGTCATGTCGTGCATGGCGGTAGTCGTATAACCATAGACCCTCGAATCCCCACGTACAATGCCGGAGCGGAGCACGTCGGGTTTCCACCGACCAGGCCGACTTTGCTTGCACCAGGCGCGAAGCGCCGTGAGGTGTTAGGCGAGCTGCATGAAGGCTGAGCTGCATACTACTGAGGACCTCCCGTGAGGCAGGTTTACAATAGATGACAGCTCCGAATGAACTGGCCAAAAGAGGGAGGGGTACTCATCTGTTGATGATGGGGGGGGTAAATGCGCCGAGAAGCGCGGTCAGTACGGGAAGCTAAAGTTGCTGCAGGAGTCAGCCCAGGTGAGACTAGGCCAGGCTAGGTCCGGCCATAAGGTTAGGGGTAGGTAGCGCTACGATACGTCAACTCAGGCCAGAAAATCGGCAGCGTGGGGATAATGTGCGCTGCACAATCTTAAGCGCGTGTCTCTCTCTGATCTCTTTCCAATTTGAGCGCATAGAACTCTACCATTGTGGCGTTTGCCAGACTTGCTCAGATCGGAACAAAATCAGCCTACTAACAACAATCGAAAGGCGCTAATGTGCGTTGCTGTTTCCGTATGCTTCTGCTCCTGAGCGCACTAGACTTTACTAATCTACGTACGGCCCTTTCATTGGCCGGAAGCACTTCGGGCGAGCTGATGGGCGACGACGCATTTCCCTGCCATACCGATGATGTCAGCGAAAACCAACCAATCGAATCTACGGGGAACCAGGAATATCAGCTTTGGGAGCACGATCAGCCTGCAGCACATGGTTCACCGCCTGATGTCGCTCCCTAGCGACGCGTACTGGTAGCGCCCTGCGTGTCTGACAAGACCCGGCCGTAGATGTTGCACCAAGCGTGACCCGAGTGATGTTCTACCGATCACACACGAAACATACTGTACCAACAACCCAAGATAAACATGGCGCCGAATTAATATCCACAGCCACGATTGAAGGCAACGCCATTGACTAGAGCACGGCCAGGGGCCACCTTCATCCTGAACTCGCCTGTGTATCTGGCCTGGGCTTTAGCAAGCTTCTTGTAGCGTTTCCAGCAGGCGTCCGGCGTTTTTCCCACCCACTCGGCCACGGGGCGAAGGGCGTGCCGCACCGTACTCTTCGACTCTTCCCGGCCAGCGCCCGGTCGTACCGGCTTGGTATTGGAGTATCTGAGATCAAAAAGCAACAGGGGTAGCAGGGGGATCGTTTTAATCATGCGACAGCAACGGAAGCAGGAGGTAACACGGCCGGGTGAGAGCCGCGAGATACACAGGACACAGGACGAACGGTATACTTACAATACACGCAGGGGCACTCCTAAGGAATAAAACAACAGTGACGAATCGCGACAAACAAACAAAAAAAACGCGAGATTTTCGCGAATCGTGACATATGTCACGGATCATGTGTTATTTTGTTTGCTTTTGGAAAAATTCAAGAAGCAATGATGTCGCAATTCGTGACAACAAACCGTGATATTATTGTCCAACGCAATGTATTGAAACGGCTATTTATAAATACCACGAGTCGTGATTTATTGCAAGGCACCATAATCAGTTGCGTTCGTTTGGAATGACTGACCCTTCGAGTAAAAAAAACTGTCGTTGGTCAGTATGAATGTGGAGCGTGGGATCGACCCTCTAGAGACGACTACCGAAAAGCCGGTATTCCTTAGGTACCCCTCAGGTATTCAAAAGCACACAAGAGTGGCAGATGATATTAAATACCCAGTCCATACCATAGATACCTGGGACAAGATCTGTGCACTCTGCACATCTTCCGTGTTGGATCTCAACGAAATATACAAATCCTGCACAACATACGGCGACCATAGCTGCCGATACACCTGATAGGATTTACTTTCGTGAAGGATGTAGATAGGAACGCTTGTAGTTGTTCTGTCCGGTGTGGGACCGAATTAAACGTTGCCAACATCACAAACATCGCAAAAGCCGGTGGCTGCAAGCCCCTGTAACAGGTGCCGAACCGAAAATCAGCGACGGGTAGCGGTGCATCTTCAAAGGGCCGGTGGAGCCGACCAGGTTTATCAAGTGGGCAGAATCCAAGGATGCATGCGCGCAGCTACTATTTTTTCCTGTACTGTGATATGCATTTTGAGCTTCCGGGGTAGGGTTGGGCTTTATGGTGCATAGACTGCGTTTGCGCCGCCACTGTGCTTGTAGTATGCTGTCAGACTGTATCCCAAAGCCGAGTCAGATACCAAGAAATGTAAATGAAACGTCTTGATCAGTCTCGACGCGGTTTCATCAACCCCAGCTGCTGTATTTTTTCCCGGCGCATTGCACATGTACTTCTGGAAGGCCTCTCTAATTTAACACGGGCGCGGGCGGTGCAGGTACTGACGTAGGGTTGGGTTGAAACCTTCGGACAGCCGTGATGAGCGCCATGTCTTGTTCCGAGGTCCATCTAAGGCAAGGCAAGGCAAGGCAAGTGCGCGGCAAGGCAAGGCACGGCATGATGAAGGTGAATACGAAAAATATACGGACAAGGACGACAAGGATGATAGAGTTGATGGGAGGGAAAGAACGATCACTACCGCGGTAATGGAGTCATAACTGTAGGTCCGCCTCAACAGCAACGGACCGGCGACCCTTTATCTTCGCGAGATGCATCCCTCGTCACCATCCTCACTGTCATCATCATTGTTGCCGTCGTGATGACCTCGATCAACATACATCGCACCGCTACCCTGTACTGCTGAACCAACGCTGCATCTAGACAATCTAACCGGTCGTTCTGACGTGATGCGCAGGATCGATATCGTACAGATCCGATCTACGGTAAAATGCATGTCCTGCTTCAAAATAATAAATATATCATGCACATCACTACACAGCTCTGACCCGGCAACGTGGGCTAGGTCATACAGATCATACATAGCATACAGATCATACATATCAGGGATCTATCGGTCCACCCTGGAAGGTCTCGATGATCGAATCGTTATCGATCACTTATCTATCTGAGTGAGAGGAACCTTCAGGGGGGAAAATGGAGAGAAACCTCTCAGATACAACTGAACACCGCAAGGGATAGAGAGATATATTCCCCTTGGGCAGAAAAATGACACTCTGGACCGAGAGCGTCGAACGAAAGCGCGCTTGTGGCTGTTTTGTATTACCTTACCTGCCGTCCGCGTCACTCCCGTCGTTAAACGACAAGCCCGACGAGCGCACAGATGCATGTACGACTCACATCTTGTTTAGCCTGTGCCATGCGCTGCGCTCCTCGACCTCTACGTCGTTCTCAGAGGCTCCCCACTCCGCTTCCTCCGTGAGGTATGGCACCTGCAGCGGCGGCATTGGCAAACGGCGGTGGATCCAAGTCGCAGATTCAGTTCGTTTGCCGCCCGCCATGAATTTCGACGTAAGGTTTCCTGTCGCCTTGTTTCGGCCGTGCGCTCAGCTCTGCTGCACGGCAAACAAAAGAAGAAGAACAAGAACAAGAACAACGACAGCAAGCGCGCTGCGGAACGGGGCAGTGCTTTCGTGTCAACACGATTCACACGAACAATTTCGAGAAAGGGCAATCCGAGCGCAAAGTCACGGCGACATGGAAAGACACATACTGCATCCCCATGTTCGTCAGCGTCACTGCACGTCACTGTACGTCATTGCACGTTGGGAGAGAGAGATAAGAGATTCGACGGCGAGGAAAGTGCTCATCACAAGACAGCCGTCAGGTAATAGATACCAGGTACCTGGTACATCAGAAGGCCGCTACAGCACAATGTACACGCGGCGGGCGTGGGGGAGGGCGGGAGCGGGAGGAACGTGCCGTGCCGCCATGCCATAAAAAGGCATGGTCATGTCGCCACCATCGAAGAAGTGTGGCGATATAGCTCCAAACAAGCAAACATCATGACCCAAACAAGCAAACGAGCGATCAAAACGACAAGAACAGACAACATATGCACGAAATCAACAGAAACAAACTACCTAAACATAACAACTACCTTAATAACTAACTTCCTAACTTACTAACAAACAAAACAAATCGAGACAAGAATGCCGCAGACGACACAACCGATATAATCGACACAACCCACCCGTATAGGGGTGGGTGGTACTATTGACGGAGTAGGGAGTACAACACGGCATAACTCCTGAAGGTCTAGAGACTTGTCATCGGTCGCCTAACGGCACCCCGCGCGCACCAGAGAACGAAAAAACAAACAAAAGGCCACCTTCGCAAGCAGCCAAGAAGCGATGGGATGTGCCACTTCCAACCCCTCCGCCATATCCAATGCTTTTTGAGACCACCCGTCTTCGCCACTCCCCATGTACTCTTCCCTTCGCCTTGTGCCGAAGAACTGTTTGCAGCAGACGTATTAATTTGACGCGGTATGAAGGGGCATAAAGACAGTGTCGACGAACGCGAGACATCCGATAGTGCAAAGAATCACGTGAATTGCGGTAAGGCTTAAGGCTTAAGGGAGGGCGTGGCATCAAGAACCGCAAGAAGTGCTAGAGCCGCTTCGAGCGCACTGCTCACGTAGAAAAAAACACACCCCGTATGAATTAGTAGGGCGCTTCTCGTATGCTACTGATGAAGCATCATCGACCGCGACAATCACCACCGCTACTTACTCTCAAACGATAAGAGTCCTCACCAGTATTTCTCAGGCGACGGAATACCCTAGCACGCATCACAACCATGCATCAACATGCATCACAATCCACAACTCATGAAAGGATGAAGACAGCCAACCGGATAGAGGGCCCGAGCGAACCCCGCGCCGCCTACTGCTGACTCGGCCGATCGGCCTGAACTGCCAAAACACAGGCAACGATCGGATGGCCACGACGCTACACACGCTAGACGGCAGTTCGCAAAGCGACCGAGGCGATCCACCCACCAACCTGATAGGTGCTCCAGAAGTCGCACCACTGTATGTGATCGGCGACCTTCTTCGACACCGTCGCCTTCTTATCCTCGGTGTACACGGCCACATCCACGTGTAGACACGCCCACCCTAGGCCCATCTTGATCTCCCCCGGGGGGCTCTCCTCATTGAGCAGGGCCTCTGTCGCTGCTGTCCTTGCCCTCTTGTCTCTCCGCATACCACGCAAGGACATATACAGGGCCCCGGTCTCCACCGCACTGAGCTCGGCCCCGTCTTTGCGCACTTCAGCAGCCTTCAGCATCGCCTTTCGAAACGTCTCTATCGCCGAACTGCTTCCGCCATCTCCTTGTTCCCTCCCCCCTCCCCCTCCCCCCCTTTCCCCTCCTCCCCGCCCTCTTCCTTCTTCCCCCACTTCCCCTCCTCCTCCTCCTCCTCCTTCCCCCTCCCCCCCTCCTCCTCCCACTTCTCCTTGTTCTTCCGTCGCCCCTGCCTCCTTCCCCCCCTCACAGCCCGCTTCACCAGCGGTTGGCACCGCTGCCACAGTGCAGTGGCAGTAGGCCAACGGGTCTGGGGCTGGGAAGGCGGTAGATCCGTTGGCGTTGATAGTAGCGGACGAGGGGGGGTCTATCCTCGTCAAGATCTTCATGTCGTGCAGGACCTGCAGGGAGCTGCGCAGCCATCGTGATCCCGGTTCCCGATAGTAGGCAGTAGTACAAAAAACGACAGCGCAGGTGCACGGGTTAATTGTGATGTACAGTACCAGGTATTGGTTAAGAACAGCACAGCTCTCGCTATAAATAGGAACTCACGCAAGCAGGGTGTTTTGAAACTGTCGTCAACTACTGTGCGTCACTCCAGCGTATGGCGGACACTTTAGGCAATCCAGAAAGGTCGGCCTAAGTAACAAAACTGCATTCGCGCGAGATAGGAGAATAACAAGCAGATCAATCACGGGCGGCGATGACGTGGGATCCTGACTTCTACCGTCAGTAGGGCGCTTGCTTAACACCTCCGCCGTTGGACAGAACAACGCGGCCATCGACTATTAATACTGTGGAGGAACGTTGGGGCGTTGATGTCTTGGGATCGGGGTCAGATAGAGCAAAGTCATCGCGCCTTAAGAAGTAACGAGGAGTTACTCGTGGTCTGGGCAAGCGCGTTACAGCGATCAAAGGTGGGAAAATCGCGCCATTCACGAAAATGGTACCAGGTACAAGTAGACGTGCGCGACTGCAGTGCTTTCCTTGAGGGCCAACGGCGGGCGAGCAGCTCAACAAATCTTGTCTGAACGACAAAAAAATAGTGAGTTGACGAACTACACGCGGGTCCACAATAACTTATTTTTCTCCGACAGGGAAGTTGCATTTGAAAGTTGTTTACTCTTCCGACACCCTCGGCTAGACGGCACGGGCTGCATGAGATAATCCCACATCGCTTTCGCTTCAACGCCCCCGGTCTATATCCATACGACTACAGTCATACTTGAACTGACCAAG
>JBBMHQ010076087.1:0-25907 GCA_037834295.1 Postelsia palmaeformis
TCCCTCGTCGACTTGCGTCGAATTCTGCCTACCCACGCAACGAAGGCGCTCTCAGCAATTGATACCTTTTTATTTTTCCAAATAAAGTCTCACCACGGTGGGACTTGAACTCGGGTACCAATACCAATGGTCTTTGAAACTGACCGCTGGTCTACCGGGGCGACCGGTCTGTGACGAAAAAAAACAACAGAGGACACAGCACAACAACTATTACACCTGATACATTTGAAGGATATCTTACACCCCGAAGAAGAAAGAGTGAAACCAGCGTACGCATGAATTCATTTATGACTACGTACTTTTAACGACGTACGAGTCGAGCTCAGAGGGTAATGCATGGGGAAATATTTTTTATCGATTGAGGGCAGACGCATATGAACAGGAAAACCAGTGTGTGTAATTCATAGTTATGGCCTCTCTAATCGATCGGTTCAAGGTTGCTCAAAATCAGTTGAAAGTAGGAGAAAAGTAGGAGAAAGCAGGTATTCATCGGCCTTTTCGTGCCAAAATCAAGTACGATATTAACGTGTTACTGGGTTCTGACCGAAAAGTGGCCAGGTATACCTGCTTGTCGGCAAAAACCCCATTATTAGAAATGGCGTATAGACGAAACACACTATGTATCAACACCCATTTGCAAAGATGATTGTCAAGTATTCAATCAGCCGAACTTACAGCTCACGTATTTCATACTTGAAATATACCTGGTATGTGCCTGGTACCTCGGTATACATGAATACACGTATCATATATTTCATACGGCAAGGAGCAAAATGTTTCAATGCCCGTGTCCCAGGCGAAGCTTTTTCCTGGATGTACCTAATCATCCTGATGGCGAGTTTTTTTCATCTATTGTAACTCATGATGGCGACATGTGTCTACATTCCTGCGAACGTATCAAGAGCAGAAGAGGCCGAAAACATTTACGATATTGAACTTTCCCCACGACGGCGTACGTTTTTATTGTGCGTAAATGTTCGTGCGTGTTCGTTCAGTGTATAATCCGTAATGGCCCAGCATGATGCATCGCAGATATGACTACTATTAATACTGCAGATAGTTTTGAGGTCGCGCCTCAGTACAACTAACTACTATTACGGGGGACCATAGTTAATAGGACCTACGGTACACACAAAAACCTATATGTTTCGCTATTTTTCCCCACAATATTTGGTCCCATTTACTATGGTCCTCCGTAATAGTGCTTTCGATACCCGGAATGTTTCAATGTTTTGTACTGCTAGGTGCGAGTGATACCCGGAGTATTTCAGGGTTCCATACCCCAAGGCACTCCGCGTTAGACTATTACTGGGAGTATTTTACTCGAATGCTGAAGTATTTCGGGGTTCAACACTCGCGATACTCGCAGTACTACAAGTATTTGGGTCTGTCGCACTGCGCACACTCCAAGTACTCCGAGTTTTCAGGCCGTCCGTACGGTCTGTACTCCAAGTATACTCCGAGTATTGGGGTCTTGAGCACTGCTCACACTCCTAGTACTCCGAGTATAGGCCGTCGGTACTGCGTATACGTCTGTCGCACTGCGCATACTCCAAGTACTCCGAGTTTTCAGGCCGTCCGTACGGTCCATACTCCAAGTACTCCGAGTATTGGGGTCTTGAGAACTGCTCACACTCCTATTACGGAGGAATATAGTTAATAGGACCTGGGGTCCACACAAAAGCCTATATACTTATTTATTTTTAGTGACAATATTTGGTCCTATTAACTATGGTCCACCGTAATAGTATTCCGAGTATAGGCCGTCGGTACTGCGTATACTCCCAGTAGGTGCTTCGATTAGCATCATGCACGGGGACGTCGATACCATCCTTTGGTGAAAACGTTAGGGACGCGGTTGGGGATGGCATCTGCATTTTCTGTAGGCAAGGAATGTTCTTGAGACTCCGGCTACTGCTCTTCTTGCAGCGCCTCTGATATTTCCGCTGCACACTCTCCAACAACGGCCGAAGAAACGCTCATGCTGTGTCGCAGGGAACGCCGCCAGATAAATGCAGACGCCTATATACGGAGGAAGAGCCTTCCCCACTCTACTCTATCTACCGAAACGGTATTGAATATACTCTGTTGTGAACACTGAGGTGTGTGGTCGTGATCGTGTGTGGTGTGATGGTGCAAGTCAACAACAGGCTGCAGCAAAATCTGCATCTTCCCTTATTCACTTGCCAGTTTCAGTTTGTTTTTTTCAAAATAGAGTACACGCGAACGACTTATCCTACAATTTGTTTAAATCGGTAAAAATGGGATGTATTGACGAAACGTATTTCTTATGTTCCTCTAAATATCAGCCTGGATTTTCCATTTGGCCTGTTTTTTCTTAGGTCACGTCTGGTGTAAGTCTTTGCGTACGTCAACAGAAAAAAGTATCCGCTATTTTGATAGCAAGAAAGAAGGGCAAGTTTAGCATCGACGCTCGGTTTCTTATTTAGTTGTCACCATTGAGTACAATCTACTATTGGCTAAAAGAAACAACTCTAAACTGGTTCGCTGTGGACGGTCGCTGTGAGGGCGTTTCGTCAGACTTTCGCAAGATTGTCCAGAGCTTCGAACTATTCGCGAGCAGAGGGACTCTATACTCCGGAGTATTTGTTTCCGGGAACAGATTCAACAGGACTGCCAGTTTTTTTCTGGAAAATAAAACTTTAATCTCAGTTCCTTTGGCGTGAAGAGACCGGCCACGAGACGACACAATGTCATGTAGACGGCTTGCGACGCGCGTCACGCCGGTGCTTCGTCCTCGTATACCGCTATGCCTCTACTGGTGTTGCTTCTGTGGGGCGTTTCTAGCGACGCACATATTTAGCAGAAAACTTGCTAAATTTCCAGAATAATATGGAAATCTATTACTTGCCAAAAATAGGAAAAAACTTGCCAAGCTTTTGTTTGGGATTTACACTCCCTGCTCGTTGGCAAATTGATGGAAAAAGAAACTTGCTATTTTAGCCCAGCAACGCTATTGCAAGGTGGTACAGACCAGACAATCCCACGACGCCCCACGCTAGACACGCTCTAATTTTGCGTAACAGAGAGATACAGCGGATACACGGGTGCATTGACATCAGCCAAGATAGGGCTGGCGACACTGGCCGTGAACCGCGTGTGGACGCGACATGGGCGTGGTTTGGAGGTGGATGCAGGCTGGTGATAATTAACAAACACGAACAGCAACCGCCCCAGCTTTTCCATGGTATTTTGACCAGGCTGGAAGCACTGCCGACCTCTGATTTCCATGGGGTTTTGGCCAGGTTGGAAGCACTGCCGACCTCTGACGTAAATGCGCTGTGTCTAGGATCTACTCCGCGACAGCATTCTTGCCTTAGGGGGCCTCGGCGTGCGATCGGCTACCTGCTGATGCTACCGGAAGGGGTTTGAATAAATTCTGAGGGCGTTATGATGCGAACACTTGCCGAATTGCCAAATATTTTGCGTTTCGCTTTGAACTTTTCTAACAGAAAGCTTTTACTTCTTTTCAGCAAGTTTTTGAAAATTTGGACTTGCGAAGTGTTAATAGCGAGTATTTTGCTATCACTAGCAGTCGTTAAAAACAGCCCCGATGGTGCTGCTTCCGCTGGTGCTACCTCTTGCTATAGTAGTGCTGCTCGTGCCCGGAAGACGGCACCACCTGCTCCTGGTGGTGCTGATTCTACAGAGACGGTACCTGTAACGGTTGCTGCTGCAGCTAGAAGTAAGTGCTGCCCTCAATACACCTACGAAAGCTCCCCGAAGACTCCTCTGTCTCGCCCTCTTATGGCGGACCTAAGAAGCCGGTTTCGAAGAGAAGCCCCCCGTCGAAGTCAGTGCCCAATTCCGCTGTAAAATGCAACCGCTGCATGTGCAAGCTGTGGGAGCAGAACTTTGGAGGCAAGGTCGATTTTTCGACCTGCGAGCGCGACACCTGCCCCGACAGAGGCATAATCTTGAAGTGGCCTAAGCACTGTAAACAGTGCGAGCTGTGGGGACAGAACTTTAGAGGCAAGGTCGATTTTTCGACCTGCGAGCGCGACACCTGCCCCGACAGAGGCATTATCTTGAAGGGGCCTGAACACTGTAAATTGTGCGCCAGACCTATCGACGTCGGTACCCGTGTCCTTCTCGCTCGAGAAAAGCTTTGGCGGTGAGTTGTGTTCTGTCCTTCTTTGTTATTGTTGTTGTTGTTGTGGTTGTTCACTCCCTTTGTCTACCGGCGCGGCTGCTGTTGCTGTGGTTTTTCCGCACTCACTTGCAATTTTTGTTCGAAGATAAGTACGAGAATACAACTGGTGGCGCAGCCCGCTGCTGCTGCTTCTGCTTATTTCCCTGCTACTGTAACCCCCGCACGTCTACCGCCCCTGATGCTGCTTTTGTTGTGTATGTATTCTTCGTTCGCGTCAATGCTGTACTTGGTGTCTACCGCCGCTGCTGCTGCTACAGTAATTGTTGTTTATGGCGTTGGTGCTGTTCCCGCAGGCGAGAACACGACTTGGTGGCACAGATAATTGCCGGTGCCACTGCTGCTCCTCCTTCTGCTGCGTCAAACCCCACGCGCCTACCGTCCCTGATGCTGCTTTTGTTGTTGTTTATGTAGTCGTCGTTCGCATTATTGCTGGTGTAGGCAGATTTAAGTCAGTGTCTACCGCCACTGCTGCTGCTATCATATGGTGTTGTTGTCGTTATCGCTGTTCCCGCACGTTGTCGACTCTCGGCACTTTCCGTTGTTGTGGGTGGTTGTTTTTTTGCCCATCCCATTTATTATCTTCGCCCTTCTTTTTCTCTCCTTCTCTTGAGTCGTAACTCAGATCCGGGGTCACTAAGTAGGTTCTTCTCCCCCCCCCCCACTACGGTACTTGCCTTGCCTTGGCATTTTTTTCGCGAGAAGATTTCAGTACTTTCTTCCCCCTCGTCGACTTGCGTCGGATTCCGCCTACCCACGCAACGAGGGCGCTCTCAGCAATTGGTTCCTTTTTATTTTTCCAAATATTGTGAAATCTCACCACGGTGGAATTTGAACTTGGGTACCAATGCCAGTAGTCTTTGAAGCTGACCACTAGTCTACCGGGGCGACTACAATGTGGGGAAAAAGCATGATAATTTGAACATTTTTCTGCTGCTGCTGCTGCTGTTGCTTTTTCGTTTTTTGCACACTATAAATATTGGAATGCGAAGCCTTCCGAATATTCTGCCCTCTCTAAAAATTCCTAATTTCCAACTAAATCCTGTTTTTCTTGGTTTTCCTGTTTATTTGGAAATCAAGAGTGGAAAAAAGTTGCTCGATAAGAACGACCCGAACCAAGTTTTTGCTTTTTTCCGCACAGTTGCCGTCGTTGTTTACATCCTGCGTTTTTTTCACACCTAGACAGTTTTCTACCGCCTCTTTTGTTCTTGTTGTTTAGACATGATGACAGACATGCGTCGAGTACCCTTTTACTATCACGTGCTCATGATATTCCAGTATGCTATTGCTGCTCTTTTCGTATGATTTTTCGTGGTTTTGTTAATAGTTCGAAGTCTTCTGCACCTATTTCTCTATGATGTGAGTACTGCCTCTACAAATGCTGCCACTTACGTTTGCTGCCGCCGCTACCGTTGTTGTCGTTCCTTCCCTCACATTCCCGTTTACCTTGCATTCTCCATCTCTGTAACGGGCATGTCAATGCCCATTTTTGGAACTTTATGTTGGGGTCGATCTTAACGAGGACTGTTTTTCAGTTTTTTGGGTATTTCCCAGAGAATATATTATAATGAGGACGTCGTCTTGGGCTGCCCCTCGAACTCTGCCGTTACCGTCTATGCCGCGCAAAATGACGTAAATGTTCTCCAACATTATTCATACCATCCCATTCCTGTTTACCTTCCATGCTTCCTGTCTCTACGGCGCGCGCCAACGCGTTTCTTTCGAACTGTTTTCAAGTCTTCGCAAACTGAACTCCTACCAACTGAAATATTTGTATTGGACATGTATTTTCTGTGTTGTCGGTTTGTTGTCTGTGAAATGTTTTTGCAGGTCGGGGAGGATTCCGCCTACTGCAAAGGAACCATCAAGGACCACGACATCTTGATCGGCCTGTGCGAAACCCCCCTGCACTTCTCGTGCTCCGAGCGCTCCAGGCAGCTCTTCATCGCACAGGTCGGGCAAGTTCACGACGAACACCACGCGAAGTTCAGCGGAAAGGCTCGGGTGGAACTCGATGAAAGCGCCACCATACGCGAGGCTGTGCCGGTCGATCTGCTCGGTCCGAACTCGGAATAGATCTTCGTACTTCAACAGTCTGTTCTCGTGTCTATCATGGTCTTCCGGTAGAGTACCATGCACAGTTGATCTGCCTCTCGTCTGCGCCTGAGGTATTATAAAAGAGGTGCTCGCGAGTGTTTCGTTGCGGCGTGTGCCTGCGTCCATAATGTTTCAATATTTTGAGAAAACATCCGTTGCGCGTGTACTTGCACGTCTGCCAGCGGGTGCTTTTAATTCAGGCGTGGGGAGCGGACTGGTGAATCTTTCTCTCGTGGGGGGTTTTCTTCACCTAACAAAAGTGCCGGGTGTTAAATCTCCTTCATCAAGCTAGCGCCTTGGCGTGTCAAGGTCTGATTGGTTTAGCTGCATCCTCTTTGGATGTTGTGGGCCTTCGCTGTTTTCCGAAGGATCCTGTTTTTTCATCCACCTTGGGTGTTTGCCTGGGTGTTGCGTCCGTTTTTAGGAGTGTCATCCGCGCTTGCGAGGAAATCTCTTGCCACTGCTGCTCCCGTCGCTTCGAGTTTTCAATCCGTTTCACGCCGGCCCTGGGCCCACTGCTATGCTTCGTTACGACGTTTTTCCATGAGGAATTGCGGTCGCAGTTGGTTTTATCGTTCGATGAAGGTTTCCGTTCGCTGTAGAACCATAACGTGGCGCAGGACGTGTCTACTGTTGCTCCGTTTCGTTGAAAAAGTGCAGTTAGTAGTTGTCGTATTAATAGTTGCATATCACGATCATGTCGCCTTCATGTCTCAGAACAACTGTACGACATACCTGGTAATAAATACTACCTGCTTTTTCGGGTCATAAGAACTACTCTCTTGCGTCACCCTTGTCTGCATATATATTGCACTCCTATTTTCCCTATTCAAATACTTATTATGGTTGTTAGCAGGTACATTTGAGCTGTTGTCCCATTCGCAGCTCATGACTGCAGTTGATGGAATAGCTCAAACCTACCCATTAGTAACCGAATACCTGGTACGTACTTCGACAAAAAGAGTATTCTCACACGCTACGCTCATGCCACTCCGAAGGGATAACTTGTGTACTAAACATATCTGGTATTTAATATACCAACAAACCCTGGAAAATTAACTATCCTCATGCGATGACTTTTTTATATATTATAGTGAGGCACTATTCCATTTCTTAGGAGACCAACGACTTTGCAGAGTTTCTGAGCAATATGTTATTACTCGTGACACAAAATAAGCCTTCAAAACTCGTACACGAGTGAATTTTTTAACAGCGGAGGGGCTCTGTATGTAGTTACTTCTGATACTGCCCGTGGTTTCAAGTATTTCAGGATTCAATACTCTAGATACTGCTTGGAATACAAGTAATTCAGGGTGCTTATTCAAGATACTGCTTGTACTCGGAGTGTTTCGGGGTTCGACACTTGGAATACTTTCCGTACTTGAAGAATTTGTAGATCCTGTACTGCTCGTACTTTGAGTACTCGCAGTATTTCGGCATTTCGTATTGCAAATACTTCAATACTCGGTATATTTCAGGGTTTCATACTCCGAGGTCCGAGTAATACTCGAAGTATTTCAGCGTTGTATATTCCAAGGTACTCCGGGTAAGGATATTACTCAGAGTATTTCGCTTGAAGTATTCCTGGGTTTAATACTCGCGATACTCGGAGTACTCCGAGTAATTCAGATGTTTGTGCTCCGGGTACTGCCTGTATTCGAGTATTAGTACTGCACATACTCCCTAGTACTCGGAGTATTTGGGACTTCAGTACTGCTCATACTCCAAGTACTCGGAGTATTGAGGCCACCAGTACTCTAATACTCGCAGTGCAAAAATCACTCGATACTCCGGGTATACTCGGAGTGTCGAGTATACTCGGAGCACCTGTGCATTTTTGAAAGAGTACCTTGCGGGTCACAGCAGAAATAGACTTCACGAGCTTGCTTCGCTGCGTCCTCTCGATCGCGATTCGACTGCTACAGCAGAACTGGTCCCAGGTGCACCTCTGGACTACACGGGTACAACGACCCGTGCTGATATAATTGGTCAACTTCTCCCGTGCATACTAAACACATATTTTCTCGTACCTCGATAATACTCTGCATTTCAGCAAAGTAAGTGTTGCGTACCGGATGTGACCGATTAAACAGCTGGGGTGTATTTTTATAAGCTACAATTGACCAACTTGTCCTTGAATGAATGAAGACCCTCGCGTACGCCTCGGCCTTGACCCGTCTGGTGCAGGTGATCCGCGGCTGTCGGCGCCACTATCAGCGTCGTTGGCGCCAAGGTTGCGCTCAAGGTGCGCCTGGTTTTCTACCTTCAGCTGGCCCCTTCAAGAGACAACGCGCGACTCTGCGACTAGTGAGTGAAAGGCCCTAGAATGAAGGTACCGGGACCCACCAGCCAATGACGCTTTGACCTTTCTGAGATGAGACAAAAAAACTAACTGCCGATGAAGAAATACATGAACACGTCCTCTGCGGCTGGCTATGGCGATGATAAAACAGCAATAGTTGAGAATGCCCGCCGGGTGTTTCCCACGCCCGCTACACGTAGGCAGTCGTTCACGTTATTAATCGTTTCTTGAAATCTTCCAGCTCAGCCCAGTTTGTATTGTTCCCGGTTCGGTCTCTGAATGCAGGACATGGAGCGTCTCCGCGGCACGCTGCAGACGTGGGCTTTCGATCGAGTATGGGCAACACTGCTGTGTGCGATTCTTCCGAGTGCGGCTGGGTTTCCGGACTCGCTGTCATTGGCGCAAACTGTGTGTGGCGTAGCGCAAACCAAGCCGATTCGAGTCGACAATACAACGGAACTGGGTACACTCCGAGCGGCTGTGAACTGTACCGACGGCGGTACGGTGGAAGTCGACTGGGTTGGGGTGGTCACGCTAGACTCCCCTATTTCAATCGCGGACGGTACTCTCCTTTCCATAACAGGAGAAGATGATATGGCCGAGGCTCATGGCGGCGACACCCAGATAGACGGGACGCGTCTTTTCGAAGTTTCTGCGGGCGGCGGTCTGGTCTTGTCGCAGATGAAGGTGGCGGGAGGTACGGCGGAGGAGGGGGGCGCGATCTACTCCGAATTTGCAACACTGATAGTGGATAACTGTGTTTTTTTTGGCAACGTTGCCACGGATGGAAACGGGGGTGCGGTCCGGGCGAACGGTGGAAGCGTCACGATCACCGGCGGTGAATTCCTTGGCAACATCGCTATTCGATACGGAGGCGCTATGCATGTCTCCGAAGGCCAGTTGCAGGTTGGAGGAGGAGCCAGGTTCGAAGGAAACAATGCGTCAGTAGGCGGTGCGCTCTTCTGTGGGTCATCAACGAATGCCTCGGTGGCAAGTTCGGCGGTTTCATGCTCGCTCGTGGATGCCGAATTTACCTCTAACAAGGCTACGTCTGAATACCAAGGTGATGAAGAGTATGAGCTTACATACCTTGATGGTGGCGGAGCCGCTGCGTTCGATCGTGTTCACGCCACTCTAACGGATTCTGTGTTTTACGGGAATTACGCGCGGACCTCGGGGGGAGCTTTGTCCGGAGGCTCTGTCACTGACATTTCCGTGAACGGGTGCACATTTGAGAACAACACCGCGGAGGAGGACGGCGGCGCGATATTTGCTTCTTCCATGACCTTGGAGGGAAGCACCCAGCTAGCGGCTAACTCGGCAAATGATGATGGCGGCGCGGTGAGTTCGACTCTGGATCACCAGATATGTTTCATTCAATATCTACCCTAGGCCAACCAACAGAACCGTGACTACTAATTACTCGTACTTTACTCATACGTAGGTATATGGGTGGTGTGTTTTGCTTTCTCGGGTAGTGACGTCAGCAGGCTATAACAACATTGGTGCCAAAGCAGCACTCCCAACATTTGCACGTGTATACCGTACTACGATACCAGGCTCGAGAAGAATAGGTTACGATACCAGGTGGCAAAGGAATCGACCGCAGAGTAATAGTTTTTCATCAGATGGGGCTTGCGAAAAACTCTCCGTCTTACAACCATGGCCTTGGAAAAACAGCGTATTATTTGTGTACTACGATAAACGGCATGTTATCACCCGGTTTGTCAACCCCGAAACCGCGTCGGAGATTCGACGGTCACAAAGGCAAGGTTAGTGAGGACCGTCGGGTCGGGCATGAGGTATAATTCGCTAGGATTGTCATGGGTGCAGAATAGCATCTCGGTTTATTTTTATTCATTTTTGAACTCACACGGTCCGGTTCGACTCGTTTTTTGTTCAGGCGAATCGAATTGTGCGGTGCAGTGCGGTGCGGTGTGATTCTCCTATTTCGAAGCGATACAGTGCGGTGCGATGCGGTTTTGCTATGTATGTATAACGTGCAGTGCGGTGTATTTTTTTTTGTACGGTGTGGTGCGGTGCGGTGCGGTGAATTTCATTTTACGAACAAAATTCGGGGCGGTGCGGCTATCGGTTCAACAGTTGTTTCCTACGGTCTGGTTGGGCGTCCACCGTATCAGTACCAGAAAAATGAAAAATGTATTGCACCTTGTTTACATACTGAAACGTCAACAAACAAGAAAACGTATATGATACCAGGTTCGGGATGTAAAATATTTCAATTCAGGTTGTTGCAGTCTGCTCGTGTATGTACTTCGGTATGGTTAGTGTACGTGTGATCCCATACGGTCCACACTGTTCTACGATACCGTGCGCGGCGGTTTTTGTTTACCAACCAGATCAAGCCGCAGCGCGGAGAACGCCTGTCATATGGATTGCCACCCTACTCCACGATGCGGTGAAGATTTTGGTTTCCCTCAATGTTGCAAGGTGCGCTTCGGTGCGATGTAGAATGATACGCAATTTGAAGAACCGGACCGCACCAGCCCAAAGAAAAAGGGCACCCTGAGCATCCTCACAATTTAGGCTTATTATGTCAGTTCCGCTGGCACACCGCAAAACTGTTGGGGTTGTTCAAACTGCGCGAAGTAGTTCAAACGTTTATTTGTGCACTACTCCTTTTTTAGAACGAAGACAAGCATAACTGAGCGAAAACTAGGAAATAGAGCCTGAGTGTAGAAAAATAACACATACCGTTCAGACAAAAAGAGCAGGATGGATGCGAGCCCAGGGGGATCGTTCGATTCAAAGTGACTATTAAATAAATATTTACACTAGACTTGTACGTTTGCATAATAGAGCGTGTCTTATTATGGTCCCACACCGGAGTGTGAAACAGGCAACACCCAATACGAGTATGGATATGTGGTAAAACTATTGCTTTCTGTTGATAGTCATAGCAATAGCCGTACCATGGTTTTCAGGCAATTCCGTGTGAGTAGTTTGACACGGCTGTTTGCTGGTTGTTTCTCCATATGCCATGGCATGCTGCGTCAGCGCACCAGCCCGACAATGGCGATATACTGACCTTGCGGACGGTGCTTGGACAGCAAACCATGCGTACATACCCTCGATCAAGAATTTTTGTAAAATTGAATCCACATCGCGAAAAAAAAAGAGCCAGTCGACGACCGCTAATTTCAGGAATGCACTCCTCTAGCTCAAACCGGTCATGGCGGCACTCGGGGTGGCGGCATTCGGGAGCTTTTATGGCTTATGGAAAGGCTATCCTTGTCTCCGGCCATCTGTTACGCGGACCTGGTTTCTGTATTTCGCCGCTCATCGGTATAAATTTTATCGTCAGCACCCATCTCGAGCCACTCGTTGATGGAGAGGGCGACCCGACCATAGAGACTCCCCCATACCAATTGATCTTGGAAACGCCGTGGGTATGGCGTTGATTCGCGGCCTTTCAGGCTGGACGAATCCGAAGCATGCCCTAGATTTGCTGATCTTAGAACCACCTGCTCTGAAAGCTGTACATCGACAAAAACAGAGGTAAAAGGGGCAAATACCCCCAGCCTGAAACCTACTTGATTTAGTGCAAAAACTAGGGAAGAAGAAAATTTCCATTCGCAGTGTCCAGGTAAGGGCGAATGACACCCAAACAACTCGTGGGACGATTTCTTCTCTGTCACTATCCATGTGACGGGAAAATATTCCGAAGGGTTTTGATTATCAGCAGCGTCGTCGCGGCCGATGACGCCAACGGGGGCTGTTCCATCCCTATCCTCAAGAGATAGGGTTATTCACCTGAAGGATGCTCAAGGCATCCATATGTGTGCATATGCCGTGTTTTTTTAAGGAGCGTCGCGCAGTGTAGTAGATAGGTTTAGTTCAAGCTAATATGGTGTGTTGCCTTCCGGATGAATCCGATAGTCGTGCAGCGGCGTGATCCAGGTACTGTAGTGGTAGAATGTTATTTATAGTCGTATCCGTCCGCAGCAAGGTAGTAAACGGTCGGCCCAACGTGCCGCATGCAGTTGAGCGTATAATTACTGACGTGTACGCATTTTGATTTCGAACCCTCAGAGATGCCGTAACTTCAACCGGATCTCCGCCGTCGTGCAGGTGCGTGGGTGGGATCCAGACGGCATAATCGTGTTCAACGACGTCACCTGCACGAACAACTCGGCCGTCCAGAACGGCGGTTGCTTCCACGGTCGAGGCAAGGCCATCTTCAACGATGGGACCGTCATGTTAAACAACCAGGGGGACCATGGAGGCAGCATATGTAAGCGCAACAGCTGTGAATCTGTTGCTCTCTTCGCCACCGCTGCTACCGCTGGCATAGTGTTTTTTTGCGGGCCGTTCTTCTCCTTCAAACCACCCTTAAACAACGATGAACGTGAGGGCGGCAAACGGGCTGATTCTGAGGAGCAAGACAGGTTGTTGTCCCCCCTCCAAAGCTCCATGCAGATACTGTATGCGCACTCCGGACGCGCTTTCCGGCAGGGGCCAAAACCATGTGCGCGCTCGCACAGGAGAATGTATGTATGATTGCACTTTTTGACCGAATATTTCTGCCTGACGGAGCTCCTCAGCTTGGGAACTACCCAGTTTTCATTCGAGCAGTGTCTTATAGGGTTGGTACCTTTTGCTGAGAAGTTCTTACATCAGAAGCTGAACATCTCCTACGGAACATGTCACCGAAGCAAGTGGTTCACGCAGCTCGACTGAATTTTCTATGCGCTGATTTTCGAACAAGTGTACTGGTAGTAAAGTTGCTATACCCACTGGAATACTACGATAATAGTTGCCCTCACTTGAGGAGCTCTATCGGTCAAACCATGTCGCCTCAGATGGCAAGAAACGTGCGACTCCTGTACCGCGAGACAAGTTATTGGTGCCGCCGGTTTGAGACTGGACATTTGGTTTTGGTGAGGCGTCCTGGATGTGGAGGCTCAGAGACATGACAGTACGGTAGGTGCTATCATACACCTATCGTATCACGCGTCTCCCGTGTGTCTGTGTGAGTCTGTGTCTGGTGGACTCTGCATATTGAGTTCGGCAGCAGCAGCCGATGACGGTATCTACCACCGGGGTTGATGGTTTGTATCGAAGCAGCCGATCCCGATACGAGCAAGAAATAACTTTTTTGTTCGCGCGTTGGTTTTCTATCGGTCATTTCATTACGCAAAAGAGGAACTAAAAAAACTCATACCATGGCTGCGACTATTGAAGGTACTGCGGGTGGCGAATTTTAGCACCGCTGCCCCCAAACGCTATCTCCGACAGCGTGCAGAACGCGCCATCAGCAGATCCTCCCTTTGCTTTCCTTGAGCTGCGCTACTAACTGTTTTGTTTTTTCCGTGACGTATGACGAAATCAGACGCGGATGGAGGCAGCGATATCGTCGTCAACGGCGGGGTATTCACGTGCCGGACGTGCGCAAGAGGCGGTTTTCTTTATGCTGGAGACAACACCATTGTGAAGATCACTGGAGGGCTTTTTGCGGACAATACGGCGACCAGGAGAGGCGGCGCGGTGTGGTACTGCTGTAGACTGTAAATCGAAAATGATGTTTCCCCAATTCGCCGAGAGCTGTGTTTTTTGTTTCGCGTGGACCACTGTGTCGACGAATTATAGGGTTGCAAGACGACGCGTGTTACGAGAGGGGTAGGACCGTTTTGCCTCATGGGGCTGCCTGGCTATAAGTATACCTGTTACTCCTCAACTAAGTCAGTAACGGATATAGGCTACAGTACAGTACGTAGCATGTAAGGTATGTGTATCTCACTTCCTTTGCACAATAATTTTCGTTCGCACCTTCTGTGCGCCATAGGATTGTTTATTGGGTTACTGTACAAACTAGTACTTCATCAAAGTGACTGTAGGGTGAGCTTCTGTAGTAGCAATAGTATGGAGGTCCACAAGCGAGGATCCTGAGAAATGTTACACTACTCCTGGGGGCCATATTAAGTGGGACCTACGGTTCACACAAAAACCTTTATATTCACCTAGTTTCACTGACAGTATTAGGTCCTATTTACTATGACCCCTCGTAATAGAGGCCACTTCTCCTGTGACGCGTGTAGCACCTTGCTGCTAAAAGCTTCCACCGTCCCGTTGTCCCACACGCTATGAAGAGAGTTGAGTGCGCGAGAGTGACCCTGAACGACTCGCGACCCTGAACGACTAGCGTTACACGCTAAATTGCGCATCTGCAGTACCACTCAATCGTGCCTCCGTGTGAGATGGCGCACACTGTCCTAAGTCGTGCCTGAGCTTCTCACGCGCTTCTCGGCATCATAATGTTGCAGCAGACATGTCATGTTTTCGGCCCATTAATATGCATGTCCCAAAAGGGAGTTTTACCCGCGAGTTCGCCTGGCTTCAGGTATGCGGATCTCGTCACACCAGTATCTGCCTGTGTTGAACCTACGCTGTTACACCGTCCTGTTCGGTTTCTTTTCGGTGTTGTGCGAGAAGCTCTATTGCAGCGGGAATGGGGTGTCAAATATTTTAATCGAGGGAGGGACGTTCCGGGGCAACATTGCGGAGGAAAATGGAGGCGCGATGGCAATCTGGGGAGAAGAGGTGCTGGTGACAATCACCGGAGGCACATTTGAAAACAACAGGGCAAGGTGAGCTTGTCAGTGGATTACTATTAATAATGCGCCGGATTATTCATTCGCCGGCACCCATGCTCCGGATAGGAATTTCTGCCCCAGTGTCAAACTCGTACTTCTTATAAGTATATTGTGTCACTTCTGCAGTGTGACATGTATAACACCGGACCAAAGCCAACCGTTGAGGGCAATGCCAAGTAATGGACGGGTGTGTACTCGTGTAGAAGTAGGTGTTCTTACGTCATTAATGAAGCCAATGCCAACTGTTAAACCACGAAAGCGCCCTCAGAGGCTCCCTTCTCTGGCGTTTTTCTGTCGTCGTTGTCTCTCAAGTTTGCGTGAGAGAGTTGAAGTCTCAGTTCGTTGGATGGTCCCATCAGTGCACAGATAAATGCCCGGCTCAGTATAAGTCATACTCGGAGTATGCTATGGATAGGTGTGCTGAGAGTTGGCTTCGGATACTTGAGTACTGCGAGTAGTCGCAAAAAATGATATCAATAGTATCAACGGCCAAAATACAGCCAGTAATTGCAGTACGTTTCCAGTACATAATTTGATAATATTGCCGAGACTCCAAGTATCCTACCAAGTTACTGCTTCTTCTGCACATATCAACTGGCTCCTCGTATATGCTTACGTACACATTTATGCATTGACGCCATTCTACTCCACTTCACTCCCCTCTACTTCACCTTACCCCGCCTCACCCTAGCGCACTAACTCCAGAATGTTACGCTCAGTGTCCTCCCAACGTACTGCGTGTACAGACAGTACCTGCCGTATCGTACCCCCAAGTATCCGGAGCTCACCCAGCAGCCGCAGTGCATGTGTATCTCAATAGGGCGAGTGGTCGCAGTATGGTATGGGCAGTATCGAACAACGACACCCATCTAGTTCTCAGAGCATGAGCTAAATATGTCGAACCCTGCGGAATATTTTTAGTTGTCGCATTACCTTCTCGGTATTGCCCAAGGATGTCACCGAGAATCTGTGCAGCACAGGAGTATAGCATTGCAGCAGCATCGAAACATTGGGATCAAGCCAATACTGCTACAGGAAGAAGTATACAAGCATTACCGTACTCTGGAGAACTCCGAGGGCCCGGAAAGAAGGCTGGGCGGACAGGGTTGGAGACGATACGCCGAGGATGAAAGTCGAAGCAAGGACTCGCAGTTTCTATGGGGCATTATCGGACAATGGCGACTGTTCGCCAGTACCTAGTGTGAGCACTATCGAGCTTGATCATCTGTGCAGCCGAGAGGTATATTGCGGAGATTCCGCGAAGAAAGGTGAAATTTTCAAGCCAAGCAAAAACTATGTTTTTGATGTATCGTGTTGTGCCGCTGCGTATGTATGATACGAGTACGAGTGCAAGTACAACGAACAAAAATATCTCGGCCGAAAGGTTTATGATATACCGTTAATTTTGTACAAATGTAGTACCTCCGTATCAAGGTACGCGGCTGCTGAAGGGACCAGCTTTGCACTCTCTTCTACACCTACATTCTCTCTTGCGTGGCCGGTGTCTACACTCGTGCGCATCAACAAGCCCCGGCTCGGGGGCCCAGTTAACTCATCTCCCCCAAAAACAGCTCGATGAAAACAAAAACCTATTGAAAGACCGGGTCGTCCTTGAATCCCCATCTCAGTTGTCTCCTGGACGACATTCGTCCCGGGCCCGACTTCAGCGGCCTCAGGGCCGCATTGAATGCAAGCGGCGAAAAAAGTACGTAGGTGGTCGGGGAGCGCGGGCCGCCGGTGACAAAAGCAGGGCTAGGCGCCGAGCTCTAAAAAACCCGGTTCGGGGGCCCAAACGACAAAGCTACGGCGGCAGCAGCAGCAATGTAGTATGGTAGCCGTGGCGAGAAGCTGGAGCAGATGAGTCGAACTCCTGTAATACTCCTGGTAGATTGCAAGCTACTTTCGCCGAGTGAGGGATGAACTGCCAACCTCCCCAATCGACGAAGAAGCGAAGCTTTAAGAATATCCTTGCGGAATGTAACTGCCAATCTTCAGTAGCTAAAGGCAGTACAGAGCCCTCTCACCACAGAGAAAGAGGTTTCGCGCGGCGATCTCGGGGCCACCTCCGACCGCGCGCCATGGAATAGGCGCCGCAGAGACCGGGTTGCGCGCCTGCGCGACTCGTCGAAAGAGCGGCCGAGAAAGCGAGGACGAGTGACCGAGCCGAACGCATCTGTCCCAATCTCCGGTACAAAGTTGGAGGTCTCCGCTGTGCGCTCACGCTCTCTCCCGCAGGGCCGGGGTTTCTTGCGAAGGATTATACATGAAATTTTCGCAGTCGCCCCGTGAGGAAAATCAATGACATTTTGTGTGCACGGCTAGGTTGGGCACACAAGGTACGCGAACATAGATAACCATCGACGAGTGCAAAGCGCAAAACCCTTGATAGCACCTCTCTTTCACCTCAGTTCTACTGTACACTGTTAACCCTGTTTTCATCGTGGGTGTTAAGAACTTAAGTGCTTTGTTATTGGGCTGCAAGATGCTTGCTGCTCGTGTAGGTGCTCGTGACACTGACATATGGCTACTCTGCTTCGCAACGGCCGCAACGCTGTCTACCAGATTTTTCGGCGGCTTTGTCTTTCTCGAGATAAAGGCAAGTATCGAGTGCGAGGGGGCTACCGCCAGAGGAAACTTCGCCGGTGAAGAGGGAGGGGGGTTTTATGTTCGAGAAGCCACGTTGGTCAACTCTAGCTGCGACTTGATCGCGAACGAGTCGCCACAAGGAGGAGCCATTTACCTGACAGGCGTCAAGAGCGCTACGTTCCAAAACCACATTATCGCCGGCAATCTGGCCTCCAGTGGCAGCGTGGTGGGTGTGACCCTGAGCCCCGTTGTTGCCAGAGGCGTGACGTTTACAGCGAGTGAAGATGTTCGGGAGAGCTCCTTCAACCGAGCGCTACAGTTAGACTTGAACAGCACTCTTGACGCGAGGAACTGCGTATTCGACGGTTGGCGTGGTGACACCGTTATCTATAACCTCAACTCGGCCAGTAGTTCGCTTGTCCTCAACAGCTGCGACTTCAGTGGGAGCTCCGCGTTCATGGTGGTCGTCTCGCCCTTCTCCGACGCCGAGATCCGCAACGCCGTCGTCAGCAATACTACGTTCGGCCACATTGCGCCCGACTTGCTGAACAGCTCGCTCACGCTTGTGGACCGGGCATTAGATTGCAGCGATCCCAATGCGTGTGGGCCCGGAGAATGCGCGGATAGTGCACTCGGAGTGCTGTGTGAGTGTCTCGAGGGCGGCGAGTGTCTGAGCGATGACAGCGAGCTGTTCCTCAGGCTCAAAACGTCTGCCGACAAAGAGACTTTCAGCCCCGAGCCGGTGTCGTTCGAGCTCTTGGTATCGTCTGCATCAAGTGGAACGACGAACGCTATCTGGGAACTTGTGTTCGAGGAGGGTGACCTGGACTTGAGCGTAATCCCGTCCAGCGGGGTCTTGCCTCCGGGGGGTAGCACTACAGTAACCGTTGTCGGCACCCCTTCACACCAGGACGTGGGGGGGGACTTCACCAGTAACTTCTCCTTAACGTCAGTAGGAAGCACCGGCACGGACTTCACCGACGGTGTCAAGCTGAGTGTTATCTCGACGCTCTATCTCTGCCACGCATACGAATACGCCTTGCCCTTGGGTGGCAACTATGATGGTGATACCTATTGCAAGCAGTGTGCTTCGATCGAGGGGGCGGAGGGGGTAGATTGCGACAACCCGGGGGCGACGTTGGCCTCGCTTCCA
This sequence comes from Postelsia palmaeformis, assembly GCA_037834295.1. Classification (NCBI taxonomy): domain Eukaryota; class Phaeophyceae; order Laminariales; family Laminariaceae; genus Postelsia; species Postelsia palmaeformis. The sequence goes on from JBBMHQ010076087.1 coordinate 18,924, forward strand.
ATCCGGCCCGGTTACTGGCGGTCGAACGGTCAGTCTCAAGTCGTATTCAAATGCTTGCACTCCGAAGCGTGCAAGGGCGCGACAACAATGTCGAATTCGGACGCTTATTGCGTTGCTGGTTACAGCGGTCCATGTGAGTCCACGCACCAGCCGAAACATATGGTAACCTCGGTTAGTGTTGCCTCGAACTAGGTTGGTCCATCGTCTGGTCCGCTTGATTCACTGATTATATGCTGCTAGTCACGACATTGTCATTCGTTTCGTGGATGCCGGCTCTTTTTGTGGGATTTGCGAATGTCACGTGTTTGCTACAATTCCGCCACGCTATTTTGTGACCTCGATCAGGCTTTTCGCCTCGAGAACGCTAGGGGCACAACCAACTCCATGTTTCCCTCGTACATTGTTTTTCGTTTGTCCCCGCCTCCCATGAATGGGACGACCTCCAGATACCACGTTGTGACTCATGCTTGGTACAAATCGTCCACAATTCCACGCTCTCGCTCGCCTTTCAGATTGCGCCGTGTGTTCCGATGACTACGGAAGCGGGGTCGGCAACAGCTGCCACGCCTGCGACGACACCAAGGCCCACCTGCTCATCGCGATGGGTGCGCTCTTCTGCTTGGGGTTGCTTCTGCTACTATTCTTCGCCGTGGTCTTCCTCGTCGGAGGACTTGACGCTATCGACAAGGTCCGCCATTCCGTCGGGCGTAAGTTTTCGGTAGGGAGCAAGGCATCAAGCACTGGGCCCTCTGTGTCGGAGGTCAGGTCGCACGAACGCGGTAGGTCCTTGGGTACCACCGCTGCCCCTGCATATTCTCTCGCGTCAGAGGCTAAGCGTGCGGATGGTGGTAATGGTGGTGGCGAAGGCACGCCTGGTCGCCGCAGAGTATTCCCGGTAACGTATTCCGACTCAGATGATATCGACCGAGGGTTTTCCCGTGCTCTCGGGACCGGAGCCGGCGTCGAGTTATCGGACAGGATGGGTAGACATCGTTTTAGGAGCTCGGAGATGCCTGCTGTTCGGCAAGATCGGCTCTCGGGTGTCTTCAACTCTAGCGCAGGCGGACTGCAGGCGACCATGAGTGTGGAGGTGGGTATTGATGGTGGCCGGAAGTCAGAATGCTGTGGGGTTGGTGACAAGCTTAAGCAATTCGTGTCGAGGCTGCCGCTGGACAAACTCAAGATATTGGTGGTAGTGTGGCAGATACTGGCTGTTTTCTCGAGCATCACGGGCGTCGAGTTCCCGGCCTCTTACGCGTGGTTCCTGTCGTGGATCAGCGTCGTCAACCTCGACATAGGGAGCATCTTCTCGGCTTCGTGCGTCCTTCCGTCGGTGAACTTCTACGCAAGCCTGCTTCTTATGACGTTGGCGCCTTTGGTTTTGGCTTCAGTGCTGGTCTTAACGTACCAGACGGCAAAGCATAGGGCGGGGATTGGGTCCGCCGGGGTAATCGCTAGGAGGGCTGCATGGTCGAGGCATGTGGCGGCGGGGTTGCTTCTGACGTTCTTGGTGAGATTTTCTTTTGTCCAGCTTTCACCGTAGCTCAGGACAAAGCCGAGTAAAATGCTGATGTGTGGAGAAGGAAAGCATAGAGGATGTACAGTAGCACCCGAGGTGCGGGTTGGGCGGTAGACTACCGAATATCGGGCACTCAGATAAAGTTCGCTGAGCGGACTCGGAGCAACCCTTGACGTTAGTTTAGACTATATCTTCGCGTCCGCTTGTTCGATGGTCAGATACAGACGTGCCGTTCGCGGAAACATATCATTCAGCGGGACATATGACAGCAGGACGCGTGCTACAACCAGATTACTGTACCTTGTTGTGGTCATGTTTGTCCTGGCAGTCGAGGCTCCTCAGCTGACGAAATAACTCGCATCGCTTCTGATTTGAGATTGTTTTGTCTTAGACGTACTGCATGGCGAGGGGAGCTTTCCGTTGGGTCGTCCGTTCGTTGTTTCATACAGCCAGTTTACGGCTTACTATTATAATAGAGTTTGTTAAGGGAGGAGCCTCGGGTAAATCGGGTATCACCCCTGCCAACGCACGCCTCCGCGGACAAAACTCTCGGATAGTAAGTGAACCTTAATATTGTCATTATTTTGGTAGACTTAATCGCGTTAGATTGTTGAAGTAGAAACCGTCGTCGACTCCAAATTTGTACATGAAACAGTTTCTCTCCTAATGTCTGGGACAACTGGCACACCGAGTGTCGAGTCCGTCTATTTAGCATATACATTGGACCGGCCTGGGGTGACATAGCGCTTGCTGTATACGCCACTTGTTGCAGGTGTTTACGTCGGCCTCTACTGTGGTCTTCAAAACCTTCGCTTGCGACGACGAGGTTGTGGAGGGGGAGAGCTACCTCAGGGCAGACTACAGCATATCGTGTAAAACGCGCTTGCACAAATTTTTCAAAATGTACGCGGGGTCAATGATCCTGGTGAGCATGCCAGCCTAGTGGAGAGCGGCCAGGGGTACTTACTGATGTAGCGCATTTTCTGTTTTCAATGCAGTTTTATTCTTGGGGCATGCAGGTACGAGCAGGTCCAGTTTTAAACATTTGCGCCTGTTCGTTTGCTTGTCCCTCCGTCTTCGGTTGTGCCACTTCGGCTGAACTACCTCAACCTGTATCTGCCGCCGCTGCAAAGGTGTACCCGGTCGGCATCCCAGTCCTGTACGCCGTCATTCTCTGGAAAAACCGTGAGTTGCTCAACCCTCGCATCAGCACCGAGCCCGATGGAGCCGTTGAGGCAGCCACTAGAGCCGACCAGGCGGGAGAGGACGGTAACCCCACAGCAACACCCTTTACCAAGTCAAGGAGTCAAACCAAGACATTTTCCCCTGAGGAGTTGCAAGAGCTCGAGGAAAAAGTGCAAGCACGGAGGGTCAATCCGGAGTTAGTCCCTTCTATGTTCCTCTGGAAAGATTTCGGTGAGAGGTGCAAAGGCATGCGGTGCTTCGAAACTATCTCTTTCAACTTGACCCACCATCGCCCCACGGTTCTTTGCTAGAGGAGCTGAACCTACCGTATCTTGATTGTGAGACCATCAGGGGGTTGGTGGCGTTGACATGTAGACGCTCATTCTCGCAGAGCTACGTGGTGGCTAATCCCGGTTCTTTGAAATCGCAGAGGATGCAATCATCCATATTGATACCCCGTTCGGTATCGCAAAAAATTATACCAGCCCTTGCTCCTGGGTTATCATTGGTGTTTGTTTACGCAGCAGATGCTGAACCACTTTGCCTATCTGTTGGTTCGTACCTAGGCCCCGACTTATACTACTACGAGGTAGTGGAGTGCGGCCGAAGGATTCTGTTGACGGGATTACTGATTTTCATATCGCCACGCACGTCGACACAAGCTGCCATGGCTTGCCTGTTCGCCTTCGCGAGTCTTCTGGGCTTCGAACTCATGCGACCCCACCTGGACCCTACCGACTCGTGGCTCTACCGCTTGGTGAGTCTTAGACACTTCGCTGTGAATGTGTAATTGTTGCGTGCTGAGATACGTGTGGAAGTGTAAACGTACCCTATCCTGAAACAGCTCGCCTAGCCACACCAAACGTCTTTGTAGCGTACGCATTACGCGCTGGGGCGACACCGCGTATTGGCAGCGCATGGCGCAATTAACTACTTTACACGGAAAACGCTCAGTGAAAGGAATGTTTGATTCAGCAATTTCCCAGTAGTTGAGGGCGTGGCTGACCAACAGCACGACCAAAAGGGGCAAGCATCATCACACCTGTACCACCCGGGTCATCTTCGATTCGATCCACAGGGCTGCGTTATCATCTTCTTGAGCAACTTCCTGGCGCTCCTGATTAAGGTGGACGCCGGAGAAGAGAACAACCGTGCCGCTTTCGGGGTCCTCATGGTGTTTGTCAACATGCTGCTAGTCGTCGCCGTTATCGTGACCTCTTGGTTCGCCGTGCAGCAAACCGTAAACGACTCTCGCGAGAGCGAAAACTCCCTCGCCATAGCGAAGACCATGCTCACAGCCGAGCAATTTGCCGCCAAAAGCGCCCGTCTCACACGAGAACGTAGGGTCACGTGAGTGTCGGCGTCCGTCTTCATCTGTCGAGCTCCTCCACTGGCCCCATTGACGTCGTCACTTCACCGTATCGAAGGGCGCGATCCACTGTCGTCCCGCAGAAATAAAGCAAGTAGACGGGTGCAAGCGGCGTGACTAAGGACGAAGAAGTGATGCGAATCTTGGGAAGAGGTTCGGGGCTGCCGTGATGAAAGCTTCGCCGTGCCCCCCAAACCAGTGCCCGCTGGCAAGCTTGATGCGGCCTATTACTAGTGGTGATGCATAGCGAAAACATTCTAAGCGAGGATGGGTTTAGGCTATTCAGATGGCTCAAAAAGATGCAGCCGTTGCTCCGTTGATGGGTGGTACATATTTGTATTCTCCGTTTGTGGTATATTCGGAACGTTGCTGCTCGCTGCGGTCGTCGGGGCTTCATTTTTGTTTTGTTTTTTCACATTTAAGCTATCGTTCGATGCATTCGGCCTGCGTAGGAGAATGAGCCGACTGCTATTCGCGGACCTTTCGCGACGGGGTGTTCTCGGGCTTTTTTTTTCTCGATATTGCGCTATTTTTTATGACTGCATAGAGCCACGACACGCGAATGCGTTTGACAAGTCTCGGTAAATGTATGTACCATTTGATTGAGAGAAATTGGGGGGGACTTGAGACTAGTTTAACACGTAACGGGTAGCGGACGTAACCCCCCTAGGACTAGCATATAGTCCTTTGAAAATTTTTTGTTTTTGTGTGTTGAGCGGTTGCGATTCCGCGGAATGATTTCACGCAAAACTGCAGCTAGGTGTCGACCATCTGAACTAGTTTTACAAGAGCCTCCATTTTTTGGGGGGTGAACTTAATAGGTTACCCAATGATAGTTTTTCCGGCTAGACTCTAGTATTATCACACTTTGAGGAGTAGTGGTGGGGTGTGTCTCAGCGAACGATAGGGTTAGGGTATTTTCTGCGGTGAGGGAAGGGGGGGCGCGTTGATGGATGCATTACAGCGGGTGGGTGACGAAAGGGTTTGTACGGTAGCAGCATGGCGTTGAAGCTCCCCCTCGTATAGGAATTTCTGCCCACACTCGCTGTTGCGAGCACTGGTATCTAGCGCAACAGTTCGTATGCATCGCCTTCTTTGTGATCGGTACTATGTTATTATAACGTGCAAAACTGCACCTGGACATCTCGATGTCTACGATTTGCCTAGCCTGCGGATGGTGTGATAGCGTTGTTGGTAGTATCATACGAAGTAGTACTGTATCCACCCGTAGTTCATACCTGGTACTACTGCGGAAAGGAGTTGCTGTGCCGACCGACCCGCTGAGGCACTTTAATTTTGGCAGGTAGGCGGTACGTAAGGATCCAAACTTCGACCTCTTTTTTTTGTTCTGCAGGTTGTCTCTGGCATATCTCGGGCCACTCGTAACACACTCACTCTTGATCGCAGTTGTCACTTCTTGCCTCGCCGGGAGTGTTCTTGGTGAAGGCGCGGGACGATTCTGTTTGAAGGAGGAGGGGGAGGATCCCCTTCGTCAGGAGTCGCCATTAAAGGGACACACATGTTGTCGCCTCATAAATAGCGACTTACCACAACAGTACTGACTGGCATGTATAGTAGTCCCCCTTGAAAGCCCGCATGTATGCGTAGACTGAAACGCCGGAGGTGGGTCGAAGGTGCGGTGCTATGCAGCCCACTCGCATGCCTCCAAAGTTGCAGGGCTAGAATCTGGTCAGACGTTCACGAGCAAAACTGAACAAAAACACTGATGAACACATCCGCCTGTACATGGTAATATGCATCGAGGCAATCACGAATTATTGGGAAGACGGCCTAGGGATATTGGATAACACAACCACTACTAGGTAAGGAGGGGGTGCTTTTTGGGAAGTCCTCTGGCCACCGAAACATGTCGCGCAAATTTTGCTGCGCGCCCGATAAACGAACGCCCTGCCTGGCAGAAGACCACGCGAAATCGTACGAATAGTAGTATCGACCCTACAACGAAGGCACCCGGGGGAGGAGGATAATCAAACATGTGAGTCTCACCTCGCTCTGATACAAATAGCAGTGCTCGATCAAGGTTAGTCCTTTCCCTTATAAAATGTACTGTTGTATCATCTGAGACAACCTCGGGTGGCCTCGAGGGTTTCCCACTGATAATCGCGCTTAGTTCAGTCGCATACATGTGGAGGTGCAGGTGGCCGCTTCTTTGCGTGTCCGGTGAATCAACAGAGAGGGTCCGCGAAGCGCATTTCCTCTCGGTTTCCCGAGGCCGCAGTAAGTAGTTCTCCGGCCCTTGGACCGGAGACTCAACAAACATAATTCGAAAGCGAAGCCCCATTTTCAACAAAATAGGCGTGACAGAAAAGTGACCCCTGAAATCACACCATGGGTACCCCCTTGTCCGCATGACCCTCAAAGCCGGTTCTTGGCGTACAGCAGCGGCGTCGCGCTAATTTTTGCACGCCTCGACAGCCAAGCACACACTATGGGCCACAACCAAGTATCGCTATCTTGGTAGGCGCGCGCTGAGCACCCCTCCAGCAGACCCTGCGAAAAACTGCGACCACTGGGAGTTCAACAGCAGGTGGGCAGCTGTGTATTTAACCTGATACGCGTAGCTGTAGCTGTACTCGTATCAGGACAGGAATAGGGTGTACTGATGCGGTTGATCGAGTAGAAAGAACGGCTTAAATGTAAAGACTGCGTGCGGAACGTATGGCAAAGCATGCTGTCAACAGCAGGTGCGCAGCGGTGTGTTTAACCTATTCGCGTAGCTGTACTCGTATCAGGACAGGCATAGGTTGTACTGACGTGGGTGATTGAGTAGCAAGAACGAGATAACACACACATGCGAACACATAACATCAGATGTTTATATTTTGTACCTGGCACAAGGTTTCTGTTTGACCCGAGCAAGTTTGCGTGCGGAACGTATGCGCTGTACCGA
>JBBMHQ010076099.1:0-12254 GCA_037834295.1 Postelsia palmaeformis
ACGTTCAAAACTGCTGTTATGTCCCGAACAAGGGGAGGCTGCCGTTCAGCACGTTGTAATCGCCCAACCTCGAGGCGAGCCGCCCGCGCCACTCCCGTGGGTGTTTCAGCCCGTGCCTGGCAGGGAGGGGGATATCAGGAGCTAGGTTTTATTGCAGTGCTTCGTGGAGGACGGTATCCTCGTTTATTTGCAAAAATAGCCAAACAGCCGCCGTTGCCCGCGAGCAGTGCCGTCGGTCACGTTGGACCAGTTTCGCCTGCTGGATGAACGTGGGGGATTCGATCCTCCCCTCTTTCTGACCGTAAATTCACTAACTGGGTACTCGATTGAAAGTATTCGGCTGGGGCATTGGCTTTGAGGCTTTCACTGCGACGCGTCTGCCGCAAAAGCGAGGTAAGCTGTGTGAGTTTCTCGCGGCGCGACCGGCATCTAGGGCCTCCATATCCGCGAAGCAGATGTCCAAGCTCGTCGGGTTTCTCATGTACGTATCTTTCGTCATCCGTCCGGGATCGTTCTTTGTGCAGCGTATTCTCGCCTCGGTGAAGATGCCGCGCATCACAGCTACCGCTGACTTCGCATGCCGTACTGCCAACCCCGGGCAGCGGGTCGTTCTCTGCCTCGATTTTCATGGGGACATCGGCTTTTATCGTTGATCCGTTGCCGAGGACCCCGACGTGCGAGGGAGGCTCTTGTCGGCTCCGATGGGCTACCTGCTCGAGCGCCCGGCAAGGCGTGCTTTGTTTCCGGAGGCTTCCAAAACGGCGATCGGGAATTCCTTGTTCGAAACTCAAATGTATTAATATTAAAGCTCTGAGCTCGATTCCACCCAACAGTCTCGTTTCTGAGTCTGGAGTAAGGCCGTCGCAGGTTGAAACAATATACCCACCAAAGTCCTTGAACTGTTAGGAATGGTGGCGTCGGCTTAGGTCCTCGTGTCGCCGTGCGCAGATTGCCCGTCAGAGACGCGCGACTGCGATTTGTTGCGTGTGAATATTGATGCCGCCATCGAGTGGGTGCGGCAGTGCCGTGGGGGAAGGGAGTCCCGATCTGGTGCGTTGATGCGCCTTCTGGGGGCTTTGGGAGTATCCTCGGGTAAGGTTTGCGACGTGACAAACGTGCGAGGAGATGGTAATGTCGCCGCTGATGATATCTCACGCTGGGATTGCGACCTGGCCTCAATAACCAGCACTCCGTTCGCCCTGATGTTTTGTGACAGGCTCAGGACTTAGAGGCGGACCGGATGCCTCTCCGGACTCCGGTGTTGGCGTCGAGCTCATGCGTAATGCGGTCACTGTCTCGTCTGAACAGACGTACCTGGGGTATTCTGGCATAAGGATAGACGTCCGGGTAAGATGTGGAGTGCCGGTGGTTATCCAGATATGTCGTGAAAAAAGGGCCAACGTGTGCCGTTTGTTCGAGTGCTAATCGTACTCGTTTACCACCCAAAAATTGCGGTCGACGACCCATAAAAAATCATTTGTCGATTCGAATACTTTTACCGTATTTCGCGCGGTCTCGACCTCGAAGCTCCCTACCTCGTTTGCTGCTAGCGCCCTGGTGGACGCAGCTAGTTCGCACGCCGACGGGGGAAGCCAAGGAACCGCAGGTTGACCAATTTCATTGGAGATGACGCTCGCTGGCGTGGCTTTGGTTCCTTCGTTGCGCGCTGGGATGTCGGGCTCTGTGGGTTACTCTGCATTCTTCGAAATGTTTCTTGACTCGCGCGTCGGAAATATTTGCCAAGACGAGGTTGCAAAACCACGAGTCGTATTGTTCGCGGTGGACCGACGTCGCGTCGTTCCGCGGCGGCTTCCAGCTGGTGGAAGCACTGCGGTCGACCGCGGACCGTTTGAAGGTCTACTTTCGCTGTTTAAAAGGATATCAGTTGCTACAGGGGCTGTTAAGGTGGGTGTGCGCGAGGGTTCTCCGAGGCCCGTGGGCGCCGAGGGGGGCGCCTTCGATCTTATTACCGAGTTGATGTCTTGCTACCTATTCAATTTCTTCGCCCGCCCCGGTGATTGCGTTTCGATACCGGCAACGGCAGATGGTCCATGTGGACCAGGCGTAAAACGACGGCTGCCCTGCGAGTGATGGTTGCGTTGGCGAGCGTCAGGCGAAGGATTGCGCTCTGCATTTTCTGGGAATCAAAGGCGCAACTCACCTTCCTGCCGAGGGGGCTTCATCGAAGGTCTTGAAGCGTGGGGGCCGGTTCGCGTCGGACACGTACAACGCGTAGGTACGCAGTCATGGGGAGGACGCCAGTTGAGTGGAAGGGGTGATGACCCAAGACGGCATGGATCGCGGGATCCAGCCAGGGGAGGGTACAAAGTGTGGGCAAGTGGGTAATCGCCCCGGGTTGTGTAAGAATCGATAACAAATGAGGGGTGCGTTGGTGTGGCTATGCGAGCCAGGTGGACATTGTAGGGCGTCGAAGCCAGTGCGCGGGAGGTTGTGTAGGCATCAACAACGTGAGCCAACCCTATGTTGGAGACTGGCGTCGAGAGATAGACGTCCCCAGTTGGGGGTGGAGCTTGACTCAGGTTTACGGATGCTAGCAAGGCCTTGCTAGTGGTGCAACCCCAGGGGTCTGCCCCTCTCTTCACCCCCCTTGCCCCGAGCAGGGGGGGTCGACCTAACATATCAACTTGGAAATAGAAATGCAAAGCGGAGTTTTATCGAGGTACGAGAAAATATGGGTTCTGTATGTACGAAAGAAGGTGACCGATTATATCAACTCGAGTTGTTGTACCCGTATAGTCCAAAAGTGCAGCTGGGAATATTTCTTCTGTACTACTTCCATGGCGATCGAAAGGACGCAGCGAAGCAGGTTCGTCAAGAAAGGCCCAAGGTGCGGTAACGACCGGTCTAGCTTCCGACCCACTCGCCTTTGCTGTCGAGGGAGTCAGTGGAACAGGAGTTGCGTAGTCGCAGCAGCGGTGTGACGCGTTGTCTGCTGTTCCGTGTACGTACGTTTGTGGGCCCCTTTGGTTAGCCCCCGAGTGACGTAGGTTGCGCGGGGGACGGGGGGACTAGCCGTTGTTAGTTGCTTTTTGGTGCACGGTACGCGCTATGTATGATGCCTGTTGTGGGGTGCATCATCTGTTTGTATGAAGCGGGGACGTGCTGTTCATTTCACTAGTGCTGGCGTGATTGACGCATTTTTGCGTTCACGTCACGGTGTTGTGTCATCAGCTCAATTCATGCGTGCAATCGGAATCGAAGGAGAGAGGTTTCATTCGTAGGATGGATGGCATGGGGCGCGGTGTATATGGTGCTTGTTTGTTCGGTGGATGCTGGTATATACACGCCTTGTACATAGCATGCCTGTATCACGTGTATATCGGTGTGGAACACGACGTGCACGTCTGGCGGTGTGTATGTCGTGTGCATACTGTATGTTGGCAAATACTTTACCTTGTATCCGCCTCTGCACATATTGTCATTCGAGCCAAAAGGCTGGCGTCGAGAAATCAACGTCGCCAGTTGGGGATGGGATTTGACTCAGGTTTACGGGTGTTAGCTCGGGGCTTCTACTGGAGCAACCCTGGGAGTCTGATCCTCTCTCCACCCCATTTTCGTCGAGTAGGGGGGTGCAACCCAGTAGAATGCAACTTCGAGAGCTTAAGGCGAAATACTACATTACATGCACGCGATCCCATAGGTTGACTACTATACTGTCTCTATACACCACGACAACTACTGCGCAAATGTAGTACAGGTACGAGAGGCGTGCACTATACGAATACTACCTCGTACACTATCATCACGACTACTGACAGCTAACGGTACTAATATTTCTGGGGATCATAGAAAATACGAGGATCAAAAACGTATAGTCCGTAAACGTAGGTATATATACCTCGTATAGGTTTTAGTTTTCACCGTAGGTCCTATTCACTCTGCATGGTCCCCCGCAGCAAGTACTTTCGTGAGAACACGAACATTCGCTAACGAACAACCTCATGGCTAACAGCGAGGATAGTATTGACGTGGTATCATGCGTTGGGGTATGACTACTTTACTCCGCTACACCATACACCACTGCCAATAGTAGGTATACGCCTACCGACGCCCAAGGTGCATCAGGTGCGGCTGGATAGGCCAGTTTGCTACGAACTGCCGTACTATCGTAGCATTGAGAGATGGCCCGAACCCGCCGAGTGCGATTTATCAGCGTCACTCCGCGACGTTTACCGACCAGTGTAAAACAATGCCCCTTCTCACCCCAGACCCCATTCTGCAGCAGCAGCCGCGATTCAAACATCAGTAACAGTACCAGCAACCACGAAAGCAGCTCCAGCAGCACTATTAATAACAGTTCTACGACCAACAGCAGCCGCAACACTCGCAGCAGCCACAGTACGAGCAATCGAAGCAGCAGCAGCAGCAGGAGCAGCAGGAGCAGCAGCCGCATCAGTGCCAATATTCACAGCAGCGGGCGCAGTAGACTCAACAGGTCCAACAGGCGCAGCAGTCACAGCAGCCACGCCATCACTGCTCGGCTCATGAAGAGCCATCATATTATCTCACAGCACGATCTGCTTTGATTGGTCAGTACAATGTTTTGGGAGGGATGAAAAATAGTTGGGATGCAGACAAAGCGGTGACATTGCACATGTCCCCCAACCCGGGCCACATTTATAAAAAGCGGCCCCGCTGCCAAGAGAACGCTGACATGTATATATTGATGACGATACTTGGTGGTTGAGTACATCGTTAGCGTGTATTACGTCTTTCACCGCACGGAGACGTGCGAGTAACCTTGTGAAAAATGTTTTTTATCCCCAGCGATAAAAAAAAACTTGCTTTCCTCTCAATGCCAACTGCCCAAGCCACGCATGGGATCAACCTAGACGCCACTGGTGCCCACCTAAAAAGTGTCCGTTTTTCTTCCACGAAAAACAGAGGCGTATTCAACCTGGACGCTACACGTCGGCCCCCTTCCTTCTTCCTTTTTTTCCCTCCCTCACAGGATACATCGGCTTTGATGGCCGTGATGTAACCCCCCCCTCCTCCCCCTCGTGCGCTAGTTCCTGTGGTACAAGCGGTGAGAACGCCGGCGGTATCTGCTATGCCCCCATCACCGGGGGTGATGGTAGCGAGAGGGGAGACGTTGGTGGTTAGTTCCTTCCGTTTTCATCCTGTGCATGCCCCTCCTTCAATGCCTGCGACGGTGCAACCGGTGAGGACGCCGAGTTTCCTGCTTTGTCACTTTTGCTCGGAATTATGATGGTGATAACCCGTCAACAGCGGTGGAACCAATGATAGCGGTACCTCACCCACTGCAACAGTGCCGGATCCACGTGAGCCGGCATCGTCGTCAGCTTATCCCCCGCAAAAATGTATTCCCTGTCTGGCCGTCGCGTTTTGCTCGGCGACTGCTGCTGCTGTGCTTGTCCCTGACGTTGAACGTTTGAAGATGGTGAACACGAACGTCTTTCACGTGTGCAACGCCCACGCTCACGATGGCCGTTCGCGCAAGACGGTCAAGCAGCGAGGCGTGAAGCTCACGGGTACCCTGGTCACTTGCAGTGTAAGTGTGTACAGGCAAGGGGGTGCTTACGTCCAAGCCTACGACTACATCGTCTCGAAAGGAACTCCCCCCGCAGCGCGTGTCAGCTGACCTTGCCGGCCCCAGGGGAAACAGGTCAGACGGGGGGGTCCTTTATTTGGTTCTGCTCAAAAATGACGCTACACGCATTGTACCCCCTCAAGGGCAGGATCGCCGCCGACGTGACCACGGTGATCCCAAAATTTCTGACTGAAGTCGGCGGCGCCGTCGAGTGTTTCCCGACGGACAACGGCACAGAGTTCGTCAACGCACGTTTCGCGAGCTTATTCGTCAAGAAGAAAATCAGACACGGGCACACGGGGTCGACGGACCGAAGCACAGCGGTGTGGTCGAGCGTGGGCTCGGTCTCATCCAGGAGGACGACTTGACCGCTCGCCTCAAGGCCCCTTGGTTGATCCCGGGGCAGCTTTCGGACCCGAACCGCTATTGAACGGAAGCAGCAGTCTACACGAACGACTGCCTGATGAACACCACGGCGACGACGGCGAACGCCTATTTTAGGTCGTTGCACCAGGCGTTTTTGGGAGCACTGCCGTCGCCCAACACGGTCGCATTCACTCAGCCCGGATTCAATCGCCTTAACCGCACCCACACATCTGACTTCAAGACCAAGCAGTGTGTTTACCTCAACAGGAGGCGAAACTCTCCGCGCGACGGCGTCAAGGTGGTCACCTCGTGAAGGCGTGCGAGAACGTCGATGGACGTGACCTGGCAGTCGAAGCGGCAAGCTGATCATCGAAGGCTCGCCGCAGGCGAGAAAATACTCGGTGCCGGCACGGAAGGAGAACGATTTGTACATCAGGTTTTTACCGCCGGAGCTGGCGACTATAATATCGGGGGTGGGTGTGACACCAGTGATGACACCGGCGCCATCGGCGGTAATGTCGACGCCGGCGAGAACGTCGGCGCCACCGGAGGTGCCGTCGCCGGGGGTAGTGTCACTGTCATCCTTACCGGGGGCCGAGAAACCTCGGTTCAAGACGATGAGCCTCCCCACCGGGCGACGAGGTCTTTCAACCGAAGCGATCGCACCACATTAAACGGAGATGACGCCGGCGCCATCGGAAGTGCCGCCGTCGCCAGAAGGGATGCCATCATCATCCCCACCAGCGGCCGAGAACCCTCAGGTCGAGGACGACGAGGGGCTCCCGATCAACGAGCCCCTGCTACTGGGGCGAACTCGCGCGAGGACAAGGGCGTACCACCAGGCGTCCACTACGGCACGGCGAGCTAGGCACGCATCTTTCAACCAGCGACCGCCTGACCATCCCGCCCATGCTCTGTCGACGTGGAGTGCGGGACACCGTTGAGAGCACGTGACCTACCAGGAGTCAATGCTATCGCCATATCGTGCCAACTGGTTCAATAAATTGGAGAAAGAGGTTGATGGACTCGAGGAAGCAGGAACTTACGGGGATGTTCTGCAAAAATGGGGGGGGGACGTGGTATCGGCCAAGTAATTGTGTTCACGTGGGAGACAATAGAGCATGATGATGAGGTGAACGTGAAAGGGCGATTAGTGGCGGAATGCTTTCACCAACGCGCTGAATTTGATTACAATGGGACTTTGTCCCTCAGCCCCGCCGCGTCTTGTATCCGTATGATAGCGGCGATATATAGCGAGTTGCAGTTAGATTTTTTCCATTTCGAAGAATAACAAGTTATCAAGGTCGAGTTACATTAATGTGTTTTTCTGCGAATACCACAGGGTTCTGAAGATCTGAACATCAGCGTAAAGCGTTTGAGTTGAAACCTATACAACTTAATACGAGCGTCGAGATCCTGTCATAGAAACTCGGTCACCCGCCTGAAGGGGCTTCGTAAGAAACAGTGCTTCGCAGATCCGTGTGTTTTTCGCTTAATCGAGGCGAAGTTTTTTCTTGTCATTGTTGTGATTCACGTCGATGGCATTTTTGCGGTAGGCCGTAACGACAGGTGTGACCGTTTGTTCAAGGACCTCAACTGCATATTTCCCATCAATAACCTTGGCGAGCTGCGATGGTGTACCGGTTGCCACTTCTGCCGAACCAAGGTCGAGGGTTTTCTGACAACCTCATAGAAGTCTTTCGCAGAGGAGACGATAAAGAATTTGGCGTGACCGCTAATAGGAACACCCCACATTTGCCTGACCGTTTTCTAGGGGTGTTTGACGAGATGGAGCCCAGCCGTATCATGAACTGGTTGGCTCTCTGACCAGACGGGACCTGATGTCTCGAATGCCGTGAGGGGGGTGACAAGGTATATGCATGCCTCCAGACTGAAGCACTGGCTGGCAACGAGAGGGAATTGACAGTATCCGATGGTGATGAGCAGCTACGGGATTACTTTCCTGGGATCCACTGAATTAGAGTTGGTGGTTCATACAGACGCGGCCTATGCACACCGAGACAGCAAAAGGAATCCTGTCTCGGGTGCAGCCGTGATGTGTAGGTGTGCGGCAGTTCAATGAATTTGTTGGACGCAGAAGACTTACACACTCTCCACAAGTGAAGCAGGATACGCTGCGATGACAGAGGGTTTCAAGGACGCTATTTATGTACGGCCAGTTTGGCGTTCTCTGCCGCCTGATTCGGGGGATCCGTTCATTCCGGTCTTCGGGGACAACAAGGGTGCGACCCAGATGGCAGTCAACACCGTGACGAATACTGACTCGAAGCACATCGATGTCAGTCACTACTCCCTGCGATAACCTGTCGAGTAGGGAGAGTTTAAAATCACGCATGTGAAGTCAGATTACCAACATACCGACTTCTTGATCGAATTCCTCCCAACTTACGCTTTCCGTTCCCACAGAGACTAGATCACGAATACGAGTTGGTTTCTGTGGATAGGGGTTGTTGGGTCGATTTTATTGTACTTTACCTTTATAATGGTTACATTATACCTGGTATATATTATGGGGGACCATAGTAAATAGGACAAAATATTGTCATTAAAAACATGTACTATATAGAGTTTTCTGTGTGTACCATAGGTCCTATTTATTATGGTCCTCCGTAATATTAATATTACGGAGGAATAGAGTTAGCAGGACCAAATATTGTTACTATAAATAGGAAAAAATATAGGTTTTTGTATGGAACGTAGGTCCCATTACCTATATTCCTCCGTAATGGTAGTTTTTTGTAGTTTCGGGAGGTTTGAGGAGTTGCCTGCGTGATCTATGTTTGTTGATCTTCGGAAATATGATCTCTAGCACGGAGCCAAGTACCTTCAACCAAGAAATAGCAGTATTGGTCCGCATTTTGAAGGTGAAGTCAATACACGTTATCTCCGACCTTTACTGGCACCTCCACAGGGATTTTCTCTCTTGCCGCTTTCTCCCCGCCTTTTCACCTACCAGAATGCTACTCTGTCAACAACCAGAATGCTTGCTCCCGACACTTTTCGCGGACGGAAGCCTAAGCTACATTGCCCAGTTGATTTCCCGACACTCACGAGAGTGGGGTTTTTTTTGACATAAACGGTGTCATTGTTCCTATCGTGTATGCCTTGCGGTCCCGCCAGTCATGAGGACGAGCTTGCCTGTGCAGGAGCGAGCTAATTGTGATCCTGAGCAATCGTCCATTCGCGTGTATGGTCAAAAGCATTGCCAGCAATACACTGCGACAACTGTTTTACTTCATTGAATAGCCACCAATCAACAGGTATGCAGTCTTACTATTAATAGCGGGGATTGCTTGTATTATCACCTAGCGAGAAGAAAGGTGTCGTTTTCACTGTGCCGGGTTTCCCTGGCAGCAGCGAGCAGCAACAACCTAACCGAGAACGACTATGCGTTAGTATGGTGACGGATCCCGTCAATACTTCGTTGTCGTCTTGTCTGATGAAACGAGAAGCTCGAGCAGAAACTCTCAGTCACGGACTCCGGGCACATCATACCCGCAAGCCACCGCATTCGTCCCGGAGACACGCAAAGTATATGGGCCGTGTAATATTAAGGATCACAGACTGCTTGTCCACGAATGATAAGGCAAATAATGAAGTCGCCCTGCAAACAGTTTGGTACACACGACTATCGTATTGAGGCACCACAAATGAGTTGTACTCCGGCGGGGAACTCATCCATCCAATACGCCTTTCGGTTCGGGAAGGCACACCCCTAGTGTGTAACGATCGCCACTCAAATCTCGGCAAGGCCGATCTCCCAGGGGACCCGCATCAACCCCCGCAGTTTTACGAGCAGAGTCCCGACTCAGTGCGAGACTTGATAAATATTGCGAAAATTTAATCCCAATTCGCGGTCAACATGTGCACCAAAAAATCCTATCGAAGTAGCTGCTTGTGATGAAAACAGCGATCCCCTCCGCTAATTGCCACGCCTCTGCAAATGAGCCAGACAGTCGATGAAGCATTTCGTACACAAGGTCCAAGACGCGCTCGACACACAGCATAAAAAAACAATATCCCCATAAGTACCAGTATCAACCACATCAGTATTTTGAGCATCCTCCCTACTCGGTGTCGATACGAAAGAACCAGGTTAGGTGGGGCGTGAAAACAACTCTTCATGAAGCACTTCGAGTCTGAAAAAGCAGCAACCACGACCACGAACTTTTGGACTCCGACGGGCGAGCCACCAAGTCGATGGGCCATTGGCTACTGGACACTCTTCGCGAAACGTGTTCGAATCTGAACATGCAATACAATCTCCTAGCAGACCATTATCAACCCCCGCGAAAAGTTTACGCAATATTTCTTCTCGATGGGAGGCACGACACATATCCCGTAACAAAACGTCTGTATACCATGTATAGCGACCCAAATACAAATCGATCTCAAATTCTGTTTCATATCGCTACTGAGGTAAAACGGCAGCCCCGATATATACGTCTCGAATAGAGATTATCGCAACTCTACTCAAGATCTCCCAGAACATTCAGACAGTAAAGATGGGGAAACTAAAACAAATATAAACGAGGGTATGCGGGTAGAACTCTCGGAACAGATATCCACATTGCTTCTATGGAAAAAATTTACTGCCGGATGACATCGCTTCGCCTCTTGTGTACTCTGCACTCAAATAGCAGCATAACAGCACGCCCCTCTTACATGAAAACTCAACTTCAGCCGAATGCCGTCGATAAGCTTGTCAGCACAGGAGTGTGAAAAGACCAACGTATTCCAGCATCCGGGTAGGCATTATAATACTACAAAGTGATTCATTTCAGCGTATCCTGTGTGCAGAATACAAACCAGCGAAGTGTGCGACACGAGTTACCGAGCTCTCCGACAAAGCCGCCTTGTGTATTGACTTGAGTCAACTAATGATCAACTCTAAACTGCACTTTTTATTCCTCTGAAACTTCCGCGTTCCAGCCGACCCAACCCCCGAACTACCCAGGCCCGACAGTAATCATGAGATGAGGAAGGCGTTCGTGAAGAAAGCGTCATCCTCTGCCCACGGTACGCCGACCTTATATTACCCGCTACTGATAGACCTTCGAAAGCCGAGACGGCGTGCAGTAGTGTTTGTGCTGCCAGAGGTTGCCTCCCGGACTCCCAGTCGCCGAACCTGTGATGTCCGTTTGTTTTATACCGACCTTTCCGTCCATCTTGGATAAATTGTGGCCCCAATATAAAACCAGGGTAACACAATCAGACGACCTGGACATGATGAGGTGAGCGGGGGTCGGTGGGATCCAAGTGCGCACCCTGGTGAAAGGGGGTGGTAGGGGGCGAGCGAGCACGGCGGCAGCTCGGGGGGTCAGAAGCGTCTTAACAGGCTTCCCACCTATGTCAAGCTGTGGTTTCGTCGTTGTTCAGCCTTTCAATGTATTGGTTTTCACGGAATGCAAAAAGCGCGCATCAAGTAGCCGTCGAAAGTGGACACCTAACTAAAGGCGCATCAACGTCGGCCTTAGGTCTTGCTAGACTCGACATCTTGCTGATAACGGCGAGTAATTCAAATCCTCCCGGTGACGTGAGTGAGATGTTCACTAATGCGAACGTACCTCGAGTTTTACTCTGGTACCAGCTGCTACACAGTACAAAAAGGTCAAAATCCAGGACAAATGGTTGGCAAGTCACGGTGAAAGGGCCGCTCTCTGGCGAAGGCAGGGTTTGCCACGACAAGCTGCTGGAAGTCCGGATAATGAGTGTGGGAGCAGAGTCGGAACATAGATGTAGTGAAAAGCTCGAGGTGCTCTCGTCTGGGCCTGTGGATGTGCACCGACATGACGACCACGACCTGTGGTTGCTACTCGTCCGCGTGAAACAGCTGCCCGAATCCTCTTTCGATCAGTTCGATACCCGACATCGTAGAAACAACACTTCACACGCAACTGTCACCATTACGGAATCCATCCAATCCCCAAGCTATTGACGACTTGGCCTGGGAAGCAGGCTGCCGCAGATGCGCACCCTTTTATCCCCGAGTTCGTCAACATGACCTTCAAGGAGCTAAGAGTTAAACATTCACCGCTTTCCGAAAAACGGTTGACTCCTGAAAGGCGGACAACACCATGGCCGTTACCCGTTCGAAACTGCAGTGCCCTTTTACGAACGAGTAGTCTTTAAAGTTCAGGGAAATAGTTGTAACCAAGAAGACAACATTACTAAACACGACAGAACATTCTGCAACAGGACGAAACTCGACAAGTTAACGGCTTACCCTTTTGGGACTGCAGTCCCGGGGATCAACAGCTCAAATTAAACTAAATTTTTCCCAAAAAAGGAACTG
>JBBMHQ010076110.1:0-12254 GCA_037834295.1 Postelsia palmaeformis
GCATGGCCGCAGTCGTATGACCATAAACCCTCGCATCCCTTTAATACCGGGACGGAACACGTCGGGTTTTCACCCACCAGACAGAGGGGAAGGTTGGGTTGGGTGTACATAGTTATTTGTTGCTTGCCTCGTAGTCGTTCACATGACGAGGCATCCCTCCCCAGACGGCGAGTGGAGGGAGGAAGGAGGGGGGGGGGGGGGTTCCTTGTTTTGTTTCATTATTTTCGTTTTTGGAAAAAATCACAAGTGTTAAGCGCTTCCTGGGACACCCTTCCATCTTAAACCGTAAGGAGCCCAGGTATGGCGACCCAAGCAGTGAGCTGGTGCTGTCTTGATCAGCCGTGATATTACGGCCCAATGTGGTAAGTAAGCAGAGGAGGGGAAATGATAGTTTCGGGTCGATCGTGAGGTTCTGGCTTCTATGAGCCCCCTCGAAAGGGTGTGAACGGGCAGCGCAGAAAAAAAAAGTCTGCAGTAGACGAAGAGATGTTGTTGCCCGAGCGTGTTTTACTTTTCATGGCAACTCACCCCTTGCCGCATTTTTGAAGTTCGGACGCTTGCCGAGTCCGAGCACACGAGACAGTCTGGGCTGCTAACTGTGCTTCTTGCGGCCGACGTTGTACGTACTATGCGGAAGCCATCGCCACTTTGATTGTTCTCGTCGCGTGCTCCTCCCTCTCTACTATTCACGGGGGACCATACTGTAGTAAATAGGACCTACGGTACACACAAAACCTATATATTTCGCTAATTTTACTCACAAAATCTGGTCCTATTTACTAGGGTCCCCCGTGATAAGTGCTAAAAGGGTGATGTGTGACCCTGCAGTCCTGTCCAGGAGACAAATCACTTGAAATTGGAGTGGTTTGTTCCCAGAACGGGACTGCAGTCCTACAGTACAAGGGTTAACCTCATCTATCTGCGCATACTACCGTGCCGCTCACTGCAAAAACCGACGACCTTCATTTTTTGGGCACGATTGGAAATGCATCAGAAACGAAATAAGCGTTGGTTTTAGGCAGTGACGTACGTCGACAGCATTGAACACAGACGTTAGCGGTGATGGTCATCGATGAGGGATGTGTTTTTAACCAATGACAGCTGGAGAAGCCAGGCCTTGAACGTTGATGTCGGAGAGCGAGTTGTTCTTGCGCGACAGAGGCGACAGAGAGAAGAAAAAAACGGCAAGACGCCGTCGTCTGCTCGACCGCAGGAAAAAACGCTGGCATCCGCGGGGTACGACAGCTCCACGTACGGCAGGGCAGTTTTCACCCCGGCGCCTGCGGACCGAGCGGTGCTCGCCTTGTAAGTGTCGGGTCGCTCAAGAATGAAATTCCAGGATGTGGTGATCGTGAGGCGGTAATTTTAGGGGGGGGGAGTGGGGAGAGGGGAGCTCTCTGGATTGATCGTCATAAGGTAGTCCAACCGGCTTGTCGTGATTGGCTCGCTTGCTCGTCGTGGTCTCGTCATTGGATCGTTATATATGGTTGTTTGGGAAGTGACGGATCGATCGGTTGTTAAGTTGACGATGACTAGTCGGTTGATTCAATAATTGGTCGTCGGTTATTTGATGGGTTGATTTGATTGATCTGGTTGGCTAATTGATTCGGTTGGTCGATTGGTTGAATAGTTGGCCTGTTCTCTTTCTCGTCGATCCCTCGACTGTTGGGTTCGCTACCTGGTTTTCGTCCGATAGTGCCGCCGTAACGTAACCCGTGATCACTTTTGCTACTACTACGGTATATATAAATAGTAGCAGACTCTTGGACGCTGTCTTGAGGTTCCGCGCAGATACCTCGTTCTTAGTAAAAAGCCGCCATGAGGCGCCGCCGCCGCACCACTCCTAGATCGGTTTACGCTTGAGGTTCGGATGATGATGTTTTATCTGTGTTCCTCTCCGCGCCGATTACGCGTACTCTCTGACCAAGGGCGTCCCGCACGAGGCCTGCTCGCGACCCCGAACCCGCTCCACGCTCCGCAAGGTTTCCCGCCCCTACTCCGTACGACGGCAGTCGGCGGCGACGAGATCTGTAGTAGTGACAAAAATGGTGCCTCTTTCCCCACGAATAACCCCCGCGTGTCTCCCGGTCGTAGCCACCCACTCGCTCGCCCCACCTACCCTCTCCCCCCTTCTCTTCTTCCCTCCTTCCCCCCCTCTCTCCTTCCTGACAGAAAGGTGAACCAGCTGGAACTATTATCGTGTCTATATATATATGTTAACGCTACGCCTTCCCGAGCGCGTGCCAAACCGAACTGTGCGATATGTGTTCAGGTAATATTTGTGCTCTTTTGTACTTTATTTTATTTTCCTGGGGTATTCTTCCCCTCGAGAGTTCTTGGAGCCTCTTGTCCGTATGACCCACGAACCTCTTTTTTTTGTGAGTTGGTTCAATGTGATAACAACATAATAACTGTGATCGTTTACGCGTTACGTTGCCGGTTTTTGCGTGACAAAACCGCTTCTCTCCCACCCTTCCACCGTGCCATTTTGAAGGAGGAAGTGGATAACCAAGTACGGTGGGGGGGGACCGGCATGGGTTGAGGGGTGCGACCCCGCCCTCCCCCCGCGCGAGCACGACCGGAAGGTCCTCTTCGACGTTTACGAGGTAAGCGCGCTCGGGTTCGGGTTCGGCGGGTGCGTCTCGAGTTTTTTATTGATTGCGCTGGGTTAATGTTCGTGTTTGTCCCGGAGTTCTTTCTGTCGGTTCTCGCAACCCCGCGCGCGCCCGTGTGCGCGTCAGATTACCGGGGAGGTCGTGTTATTGAGAATAGGTGCATAAAATTGGCGTGGAGAGGACCCTGGGTACTCATTGAAGTTGTCATCGTGTGCCAAGTCCGGCTCACAAGCTGTTCTTAGCAGGATGCAGCTCACCCTTCATGCGACACCTTGTGGCGCTTCGCACTTGGTGCAAGCAATGTCTGTCTGGCCGGTTAAAAGCCGACGTGCTCCGTACCGGCATCGTAGGGATGGAAGGACCTATGGTCACACGCTACGGCCATGCACGATATCTAGTGCACCCCTCCCTCTTGTGCATGATATCGAGTACACCCCCACCCCCCCCATGGGCGTTCTTGTAAACTTTGTATTTTGTTGTTGTTCATCGTTTTGTTTTGTTCTGATTCCCGGCCTGCAATCTCACTGTTTAGTCTCTCCTCCCCCTTATTAATTTACGCTGTAGTACATAGTTTTCGTCATATCTATCTACCCATGGCCATACGGCTGCGGCCATGCATAACATGAGTACACCCCCCCCCGCGCCCCAACCCACTCAATATGTACGAGGTATGTTGTAGCACACACTGTAGATTTTTGTCTGAATTCTCTACCTGCTATGGTGCTGTTTCGGTTTGCGCCGCGACGATCGAGCAGCAACACACCAAGGACTGCGTCTGCTGTCTGGCGGCGCTGAAGAGGGTCAAGAGAGGCCTGAACGCGGCTAGGGCATCCGCGGTTGTGTCGCTCGCCTGGGTGAGAATCCCTTAATGACCCGTATACCTGGTAGTCACTTCATACCTGCACTCGTGTGCATCTCTCTGCCCGTTAACGTGCATGCGGAAGGCGCCGAGCTGGCCAGATAACTGTCGCGTTGGTGCTTCCTTGCTACACATGCGCCATTCCCGGAGGGACTGCTTTGTGCCTCCCTGCACCTTGCAACAAGCTAGCTATCACAGCGCCGTTGCCCCAATCACAGCGCATGTTTCCTTCATTGACCTGAAGACTCCCTGCATGAGTGGCTCGTACCTTCCAGGGCTGTCCCCGGTAGTTTCACCGCGGTAAAACCACGGTCGGTGGTAAATGCCGTGATTCCGTGGATTACCGTGGTCATCGGTTACCGCGGGCACGGTCACCGGTCGATCGTTTTGATTGACCGTACCTTGCGAACAGTTATCCCGCACTTTTTTGACCACCGTATCCGTACCGTACAAGTGCGGATTCACCAAGGCGTTACCGTGGCATCTGCGGCTGAAGCACGGAAGACAGCACCTTTCTTTTTCAAGCTTATTCTTCGGCTGCATCATGCTTTCAGTACAATAGGTACGAGTTTACCGTTGTACGTGTACCAGGTACTGGAATGTACCAGCTGGAATACATTAGATGTTCACGCACGTACTATATTATATCGTACACCAGTCTGACAAAACATATGAAGGGCTGTTTGAAAACAAACGCGAACAATGAAGAAGTTAGAACTTGGACCCGGAGACGTGAGTTCAAAGCCCGCCAAGCGCACTTGTTCCTTTCGAAAATTAGTATGAGAGGTATAAAATATCTTCCTATATTTTCAATTTCTGCCTACTCAACACAACCAGTGCTCGGACTTGAATTTGCGTTTCCACCGGTTGAAGAGCAAATGGTATTATTATTACAATATCGAGCAGTTCTTCAGATGGCTACAACTACCGAAAAATACGGTCGTAAAAAAAAAAAGGTTTTCGGTCTGTACAAGCTCTGTAAGTCGAGAAAAATATCCATCAGAACTGAAAAAAATTGCCCGAATCCAATGGGGGATGATACCTAAACATCCCCGGATCAACCAAGATGAATTCTTTCAGGGCTGGGTCGGTGGTAATTGCCACGATCACGTGGATTACCGTGGTTTCCGCTTACCGCGGAAGCGCGCCGTCCACATACCGTGTTTTTTGGTTGCTGTACCAAGAAAACCGTGACGGCCCATCACCGCGGAAGCGTGCCGTGCAAATGCCGTGGTCGCGAGTAACCGTGCCATGATCCAGCGTACCAGAATTTCATGCCGATAGGACAGCCATGGTAATTTTGTTCGGTGTGGGATGGAGATTTGCGCCTTTTTTGCAGGAACCCCGCGTGCGGTCTCTATTGATTTATTCTGCGGTAGGGTGCGGGAAAACTGCCGGGAACTCCCGTGCCTGCCACCGCTTGAAGGTCCCTGATGCTATATACACTGCGGTAGTCTTGAGCGCTTGAGCCCTTGGTAAACTTCCCTTTTAAAACCGCACGGTAAACAAGCAACAGTCAAGGTATAATCTCGAGACGTGTGTTCCCGAAACGCGAGTCCGGTCGTGAAGAGACATGATGACGTCACTCCATTCCCTTTCGTTGTACCTACGTAATTTCTATCTCCAGGCAAGTTGTTGCACCCCTTGCGTGTATGTACGATATAGACCCTCACCCCCCCTCTTCCCCCCCCATATCTCCTCCCGATACGCCTCCCCGATACTTTCCCTCCCCACAGTCCACTCCACCCTAAAAAATATGTTACGGAAACCTCCTGGACAGGGGCCGACGCCGCTGATTGTTATAGGAAAAACGAAAGAACCCGCTGTTGACCGTTGTCTTTTTTTCAAAAAAAGAAATGCGCTGCTGGTACCGCTGGTCCCCGCAGATGTCGTGCAGGTGTTATTTCTCGGCCTTCGAACGTCTACAGGACAACCAAGCAGCCAGGAACCGGTCGATACAAATCATACGTGCCACCCCCTAACCCTTGCCTTTTCGGCGCGCCCCGCTCTAATCATCCCTGCGACCGCTCCTTCCCGTACTGTTTGCTCTCCGCCTCACCGATTTTTGACCCGCGAATGCTCGTTCTGCGGCGTCCCCGTGATGCATGCCCTAACTGCTAGTAGGCGGTGCTGCGAGGGGCCCGCGCGCCTTCTGCCGCGATCGTGAGCGCCGCCACGGCGAGGGCTATGCTGCCGGCGGTCGCAGTTTCGC
Source organism: Postelsia palmaeformis (assembly GCA_037834295.1). NCBI lineage: Eukaryota > Phaeophyceae > Laminariales > Laminariaceae > Postelsia > Postelsia palmaeformis. The sequence continues at coordinate 5,687 of JBBMHQ010076110.1, forward strand.
TCGCGAGCCTGGGCGCTGTGCAGGTATATACGTGCTGTATGTGCTCGTGCTGCTGTATGCACTGTATGTGCTCGTGGTGCTGTATGTGAGGCATGTGCTCGTGCTGCTGTATGTGCTTTATGTAATCGTGCTGCTGTATGTGCTGTATGTGCTCGTGCTTCTGTATGCGCTGCATGTTCGTGCTTGTGCTGCTGTTTGTGCTGCAATGCGCTTCACGTGCGTACAAACTGAAAACTTGAGGACGTAGGTGTGAGACACAGACCGCGAGGGTGCGATGCTGTCACCGAACGGGTTGGGTAAGTATTCGTCTCGCGTTCTCTCGTGCGTGCGTGCGCACATAAGGTACGTGGGTGCACAGGCGCTTGCGTGGTGCTCTCACGCGGTCGGTGGTGCTTGATTGTTGTTGGTGTTGCCGCTCTGGCGTGGAGCAATGTGTCGTCGTGCGCGTAGCGTTTTTGTTTGTGTGTTTGGGCAGAGAGGGGTCGGAGCCGTCTTTATGCCTGGTACATATTGATGTCACGCCTTTCCGCCAGACTACCCATCATGTCTAAAACTTTGCGCGGCATTCACAATCTGCTTGGTGCTGTCAGACACCATCACTTTCCGAAACCTTGGCAGGGGTGAAGAAAGATAGATTTTTTTCAAGGACGAAAACTCTCTCCGTGATACCAACTTTTGGTGACGCAGTGCCCGCTGCGTTGTGTTGACCTCTCGCGGACGGCGGTATAATAGAAATGACGCACTTCTTACATCGCCCAGAACCCGAAAGTGGGCCTGTGTTTTGTTTGTCTACCTGACGAGACACAAAGCCCACGTTTGGTGTCGGGAATGCGCGGCTTGAAGCCGATCCCCGCATGAAGGCATGATTTGTGGTAGCCGCGTATTTTCCCTGCTGGTGCTACAACACAGCAACTACGATAGCGCAGCTTGCGATGCAGCACGGCAGACAAGGAACAGCCGGGTCTTGTGAACACCTCCGATTCAGTACGTTCTGTGGTGGTGAACATGCGTTCTGTGCTTGCTCCCTTCCCCTTGCGCATTTGTTTTTCAACATCTCCTATTGCTCGTTCCTCTCTATTTTTACGTTTCTATCTGTTTCTCTCTCTTGTCTTGGCCTCCTGCGATCGCGCTCGGCTCAGGCACTGGAGAAATTGCGCGGCTTGTTTTACACCTACCCGTTTCACCACCAAGACAACCCCTGAGGACTGTGGTTGACGCCGACCCCGGCGAAGAGGAGCGGACAGGCAGGCAGGCGGGCACCCTGACACTATTTGCTTCACCTCGTCAATATTTTGCGCATCAGCGTCTGATCTGATGCTCAGCGGAATAAAGGGGGCCCTTGCGCCGAGAGTACTGATATCACCGCCCGCTAAACATATTCAGCACGATTTACTAGGGCTGTGAGGCGGCGGGGAGGGGGCGGGCGTAGTTTGGCGTTCGCGGAGCGTGTACCAAAAAGGTTTGTCGGGAAAGGGGTTATTAATTACAGCTAGCTTGCAGTGTGGCAAGTAAGGGCCAAAAAGTCTCTGAGCTCGCGAAAGGTCGTCGCGAAGTTTATATACCAGTATGTACTGCTGTACTATATATATACACCGAGATGTGTGTGGGGGGGGGGGGGTTCTCACCCGTGATAAGCTACGTGCAACCTCCGGACTGTTTTTTTTTTTTATCTGCCCAAATGTAGACACACCCACTCCTTGAATTCTGCAGCATCAGATTTTGTCTTTCCTATATACCAGTACGGACTTTTATATCCGGCATGAGGCCATGTGAAGCCCGTCGTACGCGCGATCGGAGTTTTGTATCACAAACAGCTTGCAAAGACGAGCTTCGACGAAATCCTCGATCTCAACAGCTGTTGCTTTTTTTTTATTCAATATTCATCCGCAACTGAGGCATGACGCAGCTCACAGAAATTGGCTTATATTGAGCACGATTTTGATTGAAGAAGCTATTATTATTTTTTATTTCGTAGCAATATGAAAAAAGATTTTGGCGAGCAGGGGGGAGGGGGGGTCTTTCACACCTCTGGAGCGGCTTTTCGTTCTCGTAGCCTTCCAACGGTGTCTCTAATCAATTGCAGTTGTTTTTTTCTAGGGTACCTGGACCTGAGTATATTGGAAGCTAGAGTTGGGGCCAGCACATTGTAGGATGAAGTCTACTGACAGCAACGATCGCTGCTACTATGGTGCTGTTCGCTCGGCTTTTCAGTAGCTCTTGTGCGGCGTGTTCGTTGGCGAAGAACATGATTCACTGCATTATATATTCGTGTTTGCGTGAGCTGGTTGGTGCCAGTGGGCCTGAGCTTGCACCCCGCTTGCTGTTTCGGCCGCGGGCATGAAAATGAGAGGAGTTTTTGGAGGTGACGCTGCTGCCATTGTCTGTTTTTGTGCCCGACAAATAGCTCGTCAGTGCCCGTATTTGGCCGATCGGTGAGCTTTCTCACAGCGGAAGGCCGCGCGTAATTTGCCAAGAGTCAACATATCAAGTGCTGCGTGGTTGTTGGTCGAATTAATGTTAGACCCTTCCCATGTCGGACAAAGCTGTGGAAGTACGTACCTGGTATGCAGCTAGCCGTAAGTGCTGAGGTGGTGAGCGGTACGGCCGGTTGCGATGTCGGGTGCTTCATTTGACAGCCCCCACGACGCATGTTGCTAGGAACTTTCGTTAGCGCGGCAGTGCGCAGGTGGTTTGACCTTCTCAACAGGGCTCTTTTTCAAATGTAGTCACCTTCGCTCGAGAAATCCGTGCTCTTCGTGCAAAATCGCGATGTACACAGCGATGACCACGAAAAAAGTGCCGGGCAAGCAATGATCGGCTGCCTGTGTGCGAAGCCGCGGAATGACCTATCAAAGAGTACGCAGAGAGAGGCAAGGAAGGGGATTGGCGGGGTAAATTAGTACGGGACACGTTCACCGTGCTTGGAAAACGGAGGCCGGGAAAGCGGCACTTATTCTCAAAAAGGGGCGGGTTGGGCAAGCGGTAGTTGTTGGAGAAGAGCGGCAGTTTCGCGAAAGAGGTATTCACGAGCGAAACGGCGCGGGTTCCACGTTCACCCCTCCCCATCACAGTTGTTCTGGTCCCGCTCTGTGGTCCAGTACTCCCGTATCATACAGCAGTGCACGCCCACGAACCAAAAGTGACCAAGTAATTCCATGAGGACACTCACCTGTGTTGGGGACGTTTAAAAAAAACTTGGATCGAGAAATGTGCACAGCAACGACGAGCGTTACACTATTATAGTAAATCGTACCAGATGCTGGTCGTGTATATTTGGTGTGCAATAAATAAGTTATTGATCAAGGCTGCTCAAGGATGATGTTGTTATAAGGACTACCCTGGGCTGGGTATTCGATCGGTCTTTCACCCCTATAATAGCACAGTAGGTAACTCCTGCACATTTGACGTCGTCCAGGTCACGGGTTCGAACTTCGCTTCGAACGTTTCTTTATAGAAACGCTTGCGCGTGCCTAAATAAAACACATCGCCCTGGTTCCCCAGACAACGAGACGAAGCCGGTAAGAGAGCGTACGGCCGTATACGGTACCGACGCCCCGAAGATCTCGCCGTTCAGAGGGGGGGAGAGTGTTATGAGGACTACCCTGGGCTGGATAACCGCTCGGTTTTTTACCCCTATAGCTCAGTAGGTGACCCCTTCACAATGTACACAATAAGGTTTCAATGCTAGCTCGGATTACAGCAGGCGTTTCTTGTTGCCCAGCCCGTGCTACTGCTTGTAAACGTTCAACATCCCAGACAGATCATCCATTCCCTATCATGCAGTTGATGATCTAAATCTTTCGAGGCAGATGGATCTATTCCCCCCGTATCTTATTCGTAGTTCGTAAAACTGAGCATCTATTTTGGTAATTACAAATTCGCCTGTCTGTCTTGTCCGTCCATCCATCCGCACGCCTTGAATTTTCGAACTTTTATTATATACGTGGTACGTTCCAATGATCGAAACAGTATGCAACATGCCGGTTGGGATAATAATAGTCGGCATGCTCCGTAGCACACGTTTCCTGGGTTGAATGTGTCCTGTAAGGCAGATCCTGCACAACAACCTCTCGCAACGGCACGTGAGGAATTGTGATCCAGTAGATGATCTACAGACAGATCATATGCCCTATCACGAGGGACCATATCAAATAGAACCTACGGTACAAGTATACTGCTGTTGTTGTTGTCTTCATATTAAATGGTCCTTTCTACCCAGCTTCATCAGTACACCCAGTGTCCGTCCTGATTCCTTATCCTAAAGAGGTACTGATTCTGTGGTCACAGACTGTGAGACAGAGGAAAATTTTTCAAAAAACGCAAATTCAAGTGTGAAGCAAGTGAAATGCCAGCGTACCGGGTACGAGAACACAACAACACAAGCAAGACAGGAAAATTGAGGAAAAATAAAATAAAATAAAGTAAATCTGAAATGAAAAAAACAGAATGCAAACGACGCAAGGACTTCAGAAAGGCTGCTACTAATAGACAGAAAGTTGACGTACTCAGGGAGGTCAGGTATCTGCTGTGCGGATGAAGCAACACACGAAAGAGAGGGAGATACAGGCAAAAGTCCGTAGGAAGAGCTAATCGAACCGACACCCTAGCCACCCGTTCCATCATTTCATTTCTGCATTCGTCGACAGCTGTAGCAGTACAGCTGCCCCTTCCCCCTCCCTCCCTCCCCTTGTCGCCGTTCTTGGCGTCCTCTGCTGCGTGACGCAGCCGGCTCTTCTGTGCTTCGTTCCTGTGCCACCTCGCCATGAAACAGTCCGCCGCTTCGACGACCCCCGGTACCACTCCCCGCTTTTCATAGCCGCCCTCGGCCATAACAACGTCTCTACTCTGAACAGCGGAGGGGTACTATTAATATGTAATGTATTTCGCTATTTTTGCTCACAATATTTGGTCCTATTTACTATGGTCCCCCGTCATAGGACCTGGTGTGATCTGCTCTCAGGGTACTTGTCGAGAGCTATCATACCTTGAGCACCGTCCGACTAGCTGTTGCCGTTGCTTTAACGGAAGATGTATGCGCGTGGCAATAAGAGTAGTACTACTCTGTATGTATGTAGTGGTAGTGGTAGAGGGGAGGGCGAAGGTTGTTTAACGGAAGGCCGCGGCATTCTCCTCGACTTGAAAATTGGCGAGACATGGACGATTTCCGTTAAAACGCCCACGTATTACGCGCAGGGGTTCCGCAGGCGAGATCCCCCGGGGAAAAAATATCACCTTGAAATAGGCGCATATTGGCTCCAAGAACGAGAAAAAAAACATGGTGGGACCGGTGGTGCTTAACGGGAGGTCACTAACGCCATGGCCGATTATGCGGTACGAATATTGAAGCATATGCGTACGTAGTACGGGGACTGTGGCAGCCAAGCAACCACCTCCGTTGGGCTCAAGCAAAACACGCCATTTGTACTACTGTCAACGTAGACTAGGTATATATGTTTCGGTCGCCCCTGGTACACATAAAATAAAGAGCCACATTCACGCCAATGAAAATGAATTCCCTCCCTGATACCTGTAGTCCCCAGCGTGCTGGTTTCTTTGGTCGTGAAGTGGGACGATCAATCGTACGATAAAAATATCGAAGGAGGAAAGCACCTCCCCATACCTACAGTCCGATCTAGACTGCGCTTCAAGAGGTGAGCAGTGGCAGAAGTACAGTAATATTTGAAGTAGTATAATGAGCAAAATATTGGTGCTGTGTTTCAATCTCGCGTGCGCTTCACATGCATTGACTCCACGTGTCGTCGTCGTCCCCCTCCCCGTCACGACCAGATCACGCCCTACATCCACCCACCCGTCGCTTCAACAAAGCCTAATCCCTCCAACAAAAACATGGCACAACGACAGCGCCACCCCCCTCTCCGCCCCGCGTCCCCCTGACTATCTTAGCTCGGACAGAAATCGGCCCAAGAGCAAGACATTCAATGCAGACAAGGCCATCGCGGAAATATACAAAGCCGAGCGAGAACACGCTCGCACGGGACACCACTCGCACGGGACATCACACACGATGATGTCAACCTCATTGAAACCCGACCCTCGATATACGACAGACAGCGTCCGACCTTCTAGAGGGCGTCTACCCTAGCTGCATGAACCCAATGCACGCGGCCCGTCGCGAGTAAAATCCAACAGAACGCCAAGGCGGAAGAAGCACACGCGTGCCGTGGGAAATACCGGATTAGGTTCCAGGGAATGCTCCCAGCTCCTCCGAGGGCTTGACGCAAAAAAAACGCACCAACGGCAACGCCAGGAATAACACAACAAAGGTCGACAAGCTTGTCGTCACCCCTGGAAGGGTTTTCACGTTTCCACCTCACCGCAAGGGCTTGCACGCAAACACGAGTCACCGCAAAGTCGCGCAAGTACCATCAAAGCGCATCCCCAGCGCGCGCTTGGACCTACGAGGTCACTCGTGGTCCCAGCAGCTCCCTGGCATAAGTCCTATCTGGCTTCACTATCCCCCCCCCACTCAAGTCGCTCTCTTGATGTCTATGCAAGTGCCCGCTAGTGGTTGCTCTCGTCCAAGCGATTTCCATCAAAAATTATCCTC
>JBBMHQ010076121.1:0-12252 GCA_037834295.1 Postelsia palmaeformis
ATTTTCGCCCCCCAACAGACAAATCCCTCCTCCCCACTTGCGTAAGGGAACCCCGCAAACTCATCCTCCTCTGCAATATCAACGGGTGGTACCAACTTGTACATCAGTGGGTGGCATACAGTTGTTTATCAGCTGGTCATATAGATGCATCATCTGTGTAACGCAAATTCCCCCCCCCCCTGGTATCTCACTGGCATCAACAGGTATTTTGTCCTCTGTCGCTCGGATATGCAATTATTCACCGGCTCCTGGTTTTTCAGCGGGGGTCTACTATGTTCAGCGAGTGATAGCTACATCGAAATAGTGCCAATCACTGTGATAAACAGATATATAGATCTCCCCCGTTCCTTGGTATTTCAGCGGGCGGTGCATATCATCATCTGGTGCTTTAGATTTCAATGCTGTAAACCGCTGTGATACGCAAGTGTTTCCCCCCCTCCTCCCATTCCTGTCTCTGGAATTGCCTACGCCGTGAGGTGTCGGAGTAGCATGGTTGGTGAGCGGAGTTCTACTACGAACCGATTGTGGGGCGGACTCGCATATGGAGGACAGCTTTAATTGATTCTTCTCATTTCCGGTGTAACAACTTCCAGAGACAATAATTGTAGGACTATGTAGCTGTCTTTGCAATATATTGGTCAGGGACTAGATCACCTACAGCTAGATGATTGAGTTTCTCACCAGTCGTCGTGAGAAGGTCGTGCAAGATTTGCATCATAGGGCAGATCCAACAAGCGTGTGCCACGAGCTGGGCCAGCCCAAGAATAGATTAACCATCCTAGGGTCGTATCTCGTGGACCCCTGCGAATTCGGACTTGAATTCTGGAGGAACTGACCCTGACACTGCTGTACACGCGCAGGAAAAAAATAAAGGCGAAACGTTTTTCTATTTCGACTTAATCTCGACGAGTTATCGGCGAAAATTAAAAAAAGCCAATTTTCGACACGATTTTCGCAACAAAATTGTCGTTCCCGATCAAGGCGAAAACTGGTAGAGGCGTAGCTGAAAACCCTAAGAGAACATCGATATTACTTTCATTGCCCAACTCGCCACCCATAAAAAAATATTACCTAAACATGATTTACACACATAAAACAAAGTAACCAGAAGAAATATGGGGTTTTCCGCGATGCCCCGCTCAATTTAGCGAGTTTCGATCCAAAAATTTAATTTCATATCGAAACCGCATGTGCAAACAAATGCACGCCCTTTCGTTTTTGTTTTTTTCAGACAAGTTAAGGCCGTTTTCGAATTTTTTGGCTGCCTTACCATAAACACGACGGGATACGATCCTGCCCCTTGTCGAGGCGAAGGTAAATTGTTTCATTTGGGGAGAGGGGGGGGAATATTGAGAGTGAATAATATTTTTTTCCGGGGGGGGGGGGCTCTTTGTTTTCAGCGGGGGGTATTGTTTGAGGGGAGGGAAGGAGGGAGAGTATAAATCGCAAAGCACCCGGACAGACGACCGGCAGTATCTGGTGTGCAGATATATACCACGGTACTCCAGATTCCGGAATATATTTTATGCAGCAGGCAACAGAGTAACACGACCGCATACATGTACTGGTATCGCGAGTTGCCTAGGGTACCTATCCTGTTTCATGGGCGATCGGGGCCCCCCAACAATATTTGGCAATATTGCGGTTCTGCGGACAAATTTGATGTCGTATGTCTCTGTGTGGGACTCTGTAGTACAGCTGTCGCTAGGAAGCCGCGCAGTAGGATATATGTATTGACTGAGTCAAGTTGCGTGCGTTCCTGGATGGTAGACGGTGGTAAGACTGCGAAGCAATAGGTTTTGCTGGAAAACCGCCTGCGGCTGTTTTGGTCGGCCACCAGACAACAGACATCGGATCAGGACTCCAAAAAACTTCCACAAGTACCACTACAAACACTATCGCACTTTTGCCGTTGATGTTATACCACAAACAAGAGGGGAGACATTTCGATGATGGATGAGACTCAGAGACGTTGCAGTTGCTGTGTCGTCCACGAAGAAGACGACGACGTTCTCGTGCGGCAGTACCGCACAGCAAACAGCATTACATCTGCATCATGCAATTGTACACACGTGCGTACACTACTAGTATGACATGATTCAGGAGTAAAGAGTCGAACCCGGGCCGGAAAGCACAAAACCAGGAGCAGTATAACGCCGCCGTTGCTCAGCTGGACCTGTGCTCCCGATAGAGTGTCTGAGTCGGGGCTGTGGAAATGTAGATGTCGCCCCGAGGTGCAGCAGTCGTACAGCAAAATCATACCAGCGGAACGGAAGTTAGAAAGGCAGTTTGAGTTGTCCCTCGCGCGGCACTGGGCGTACAGCTGCGGCGGCGGCACTGTTCAGCTACTTTCCGTTTGAGTGATAGCTTTTCCGTGCGTGGCCGGTTTCATGATTTCGTTTCCCTGTCTTTGGCGTGAGGCATTGCTTGGGCACCCTACTTCTTGGCGAGGTCAGAATTGATAATTCGCAATTTTCAGACATACTAAAATACAACGGAAACCGTCCAGGGTACAATGACAGAAGCAAGCAACAGGGCGCTAGTTGGTGTCAGATCTACCAAGGAACTAATACATGCTACGATTTAGCCGGACACGGGCTGTCGGCACGACCGAGACCGAGGTGGCAGGTTACAACATAGCCCGGCCATCGAGTTCGAGAGGAGGGGGGGTGTTGTTCACGTGAAGGGTGGGCTTACCCGCAGCCATCCCGCTTCTTCCCGTTACGAGTGGCGTTCCAATTGAACCAGTCTGCTAGAAACCACCTATGACACATATGAGTTTGCTTTTTCTCAGCAGCTGATCAGGGAGTTCCCGTTGTGAGGACCATATCAACAAAGCGCCAAGGCACAATTCGTGGCGGACGGGTATATTTCAAGCTACTGCTGCAGTTCTGTACGTACAACTAGATGTGCGATAAATATAAGAGGAAGTATACCTTTGAACTCCAATGGACGAGCGCGTGACAGATGAAAACAACCGGTGATATCGTGCCGTGCGGTAGGAAGTACGGGTGTCAGGGTTGAAGGGCGGATTGTACTAAGACCCGAGGTCGAGGCGAGCCAACGACAAGGGTCGATATTGGGCCCAAGAGAGTGCTACAACTCTATAGCAAAGATGGAGTAGTTTGAACGACAATAGACTTGGGCCATTATTGGTATTGAGACTCAACTACAAGAAACCACGAGATCACGGTTGACAGCCACGTTCCAGGCTAGAGCGTAAGGGAAGGCCTCTTGTCTATACACCTACTGTGCGCAGGCCCTTCGAACAAAGTTTTATGAGAGCTCAGACAGTTTTCGTATCGGACCTGGCAGCCCGGGAATTTACGAACTACAGAACATTTACCCCGTTCGAGCGGAGAATATGCTGGTCAAGACCATACGCCGCAAAAAGGGCGGCGTTGAACTATCCGGAGTGACGTGTGGAACAACCGCCACAAAGCCAAAATAACCTACGCCTGCGATTTGAGTCTGATATAAATGGTCGAAACTCTATTCGAAAGTGTAAAATGATAGAAACTCAAAATTAGAATAGTGGACGCAGGGATGAACGCCGTAAGCCTGGTACAGGCAGCACCTCTCTGCCAACTACGACCGCTTCGAGGGAGTTTTGTTTGGTGCAGCCCGAAAAAACGAGAATACAACAAAAAATATAGGCACTGCATTCGGGACCAGCAATCAGGGGCGTACATGCTGGTTTCGTAGGCCTGGGCATATTAAACACACCCAGTCCCTACCACTATCAACACCGACGGAACTAAACACGGCCACGGCGACCCCGTGCAAGCGTACACGAAAAGAAGCGGGTGTGAACCAGCCGCAGACTATCTCAACCCGTTTTTAATAGCGTCTTGTGCCTGCTCTTTCATCCTGCAGGCAGCAGCACAACGCGCATTACGGTAGAAGCAATGTCCTTAACACTATAAATTGGACCATTGTTCAACTCGGTGCATGTTTCATAAGACGAATTGCTGTGGCAAAAACAGTTGCACTGGAAAAGTCCTGATATACCCGGTTTGCTGTTTGCTTGACGTCTTGACCGCGATAGATTCCCCACCCATATGGGCTGTTCTTGCTATCATGAGCGCCATTTTGCCCGATCCAGGTTTCACTCGCCGTAGTCACAGGGTATTCCGGTATGACACCTGGAAACATTTTCTGCCTTTTGTTGGTTGCAAGTACGCCCGGGTTGCACGTTTTCAGGAACTGACACACGGCAGAGGTGATTGTTTCCTGGACGGGAGTACTGTGGCGTTTAGAGTAGCAGAATCACCGTTCTATTACTGTAAAAAGGGCCGGTATGCCTCGCCGAACCACAGCTGACGTGAACACACAGGGCATTATCAAAAGCCTCAGGATATCGCATAAATATTTCCCTCACGTATAACATGTGAGACAGCACCACCCCCTCGAACGAATACAGCATACAAGTTGATTTTTATTGACAAGGGGAAGAGTGCAAAAACAGAGCGATACATCAATTATGGAAGTACGTACCTCGCGGAGATATTCCTGTCCATACACCAGCATTTCTCTTTCCTCTTGGATGCACCCTTCTTGTCACTATGCAATGACCCCGCGCAGGCATACCTCCTCTTAACTAGCGGTGAGCCACCACTCTGGACGGGAATTGAAGAACCTTAAATACATGCAAATTAACACCAAGCGGTTTCTAATATTCACGCTTAGCGCGGTAGCCTATATGATAATGAGTGAGTGTGCATTCTACACGGTATATGCATTGACCTTTATCAGAACACACCTCCTGCCAGCTTTGTTTCAATTGTCGCCCTTCGTTTAATCGCGGTATATAGCCTAGGTTGTAATTGAGAATGTCTTCACACTTACTCGCCAGTACCGGTACTACTGCTGTATTATTTTTCGTAATAATAATAGCTGCAATACCTGACCGACAAGACTACTTCGTACAACGAAACTGAAATGTGTACTGTATGTTACTTTGTACCAGACGGACTTGTTTCGGCGGGTTTTCTCGCGCATACTATTAATAGGCTGCCTGGCACACAGAGAGCCCGCGTGTACACCGCGTCGCGCATGCGAGCCCCGGTCGAGGTCCGTCGCCCATGCTCTGGGCCTCCAAAGTAGCAACACCTCGTAAATACGCACGGGGAGTCATTCCGACCGGCTAGCGCCTAGCACGACGATCGAGACACCACAATTGTGCAGAATGTTGTCTGCTGCTGGCTGCTGCTATATCATGTCTCGCCAAACCGTATCTCGAGCTCTCTACAGATTCAGCCACAGCACAGCGACATTCGATCATCAAGCCCTCCCCTTGGTGACGGCAACGGATAGCGCAGTTTTTTTTTTTGTGCGTGTGTAGGCCGTGATTCTTGTCGTCCAAGGACGTAGGAGGGAACACATACATACCTAATACCAGGTATCAGGGAGATGCAGCTGTTTTGATGCTGCGCAGGGGCAAAAAGACAATTCGTAGAAATCACACTTTCTCTGTATTTCAAAAGCAAAGCACAGCCACGGTGCGCACTACAACAGCAGCAGCTGCTGCTGCAGCAGCACAACAACAGCGCTTGTCTAGTATGTGTATGCAGTGTTCGCCAGGAGACAACAGCAGTGCCATTTTGAAATACAACACACGTGATCGAACCACGCCCCGTCACACAACAGTATACAGCAATGATACTGGGAGTGAATAAGGATGACTGACGATGATGCTGCTTCCCCCAGTTTCAACTTGAGACACTCCTGGGATGTCAAGTCAACTTTCTCCCGGAGAGGGGCCTTGTTCCTGTTGCTTAGTTCGAAATGCCCGTTTTTCCTGCGTAGTTCACTTTCTCGTTTGACTCCGGGCCGTTTCTCGTGCATGCTGCTGCAGTGCCTGCAGGGGGGCGTCGTGGGCAGTACGGTGCAAGCGCTGGCCCCGGGCGGGCTCCTTCGCCAAGGTTTTAGGAAATAAAACGTCCATACGCGCACGAGCACGCACCAGGTGAGACTCGCTCCCACCACTCGATTGTAGTGGGGACGTCACTACACCTTTCCTCATCATGCTCAACCGTGCTTCGCTGCCTCGTCCGCTGCGCTGACGGTCATCTCGGGTGTGGATCATGTGCTGCTGCTGCTGCTGCTACTGCTGTTGCCTCTCTGCTACTACATCGCTGCTGCTACTGTTGCTGCTACGTACAAGTGCTGTGTTGGTCTTATGTAGCGGCTCGCGTATATTCCCCCTCACAGGGTAAATCGTTTTGAGATATATTATTACGCCTTCCCTCCTCGTGCGCCATCGGGCCTGCCTCGATTGTTGTACCGGGGGCAGCCTCGGGCGTGCGTGATGGGCTGCTGCTGCCGCTGCTGCTGCTATTTTGTCGCTGCTCTTGTTCTGCTCATCTTTATGTGCTGCTGCTGTGCTGTCCTACTGTCGCTGCTGCTATTCCCGCGATATGTCTTTGCTGCTGAACCCTGTGAGCATGGTTGGTCCTCGAGTCAACCCCGCTCGGAAATGTTCTCTTGCATTTGAAAGACGGATCCATCTGCTTCGGAAGCTCTACGAGTACCCTCTCGCATTTGACATTTATTCTGCGTCTCGGCAAAGATCTCGTGCCAGCGTTGGTTTGGTTAGAGACGCATCAGTTCGCTATGCTGTCCTTGCTTGCTGGCGCTGAGTTTGCTGCACCAAGGAAGTTTCCGGCGCTTTGTACTGTCGATTGGTTTGATCGACTGCAGCTCAACTATCAAAACTGCGTCGTATCTATCTGTACCTGAACGTATACCGTGCAGACGCCGAGCGTCTCGTAAGAAGTATTTCGCTGTGCTGCTTGCTGCTGCAGGAACGAGATATTCAATCTTGTGCCAGACGGCGGATGCCAATGTTTGTTTTCCAGCGCAAACAGCGCTTTTGTTATATATATTCGCATTTTATCGTTTATTGCACACCTCGGATATATTGCACTAACAGCAACGAGTCGCATACCAGAACGCCTTCAGCATTTACGGGTATGCGTACAGCCTCAGGCGAGCGTCAGCCTACCGCGGCGGAGCACCTCTTAAAGAAATGCATATATATACGGTAATATATATTTCGGTATACGTTTCGAAATCGACGAATAGTCGCATGGACTACAGTACCTCATATCCTCCCGGATTGCACGCCCTCTCGGACGAAAATGGAGGCCGATGTTCTCGTCAACGGGGAGAGTACAGACGCATAGCGATGCATGCGCCTATGCAGATGTTTAGATAAGTCAGTCTCGAAGTCACAAACTTCGTTGTGTATGTTGCCTTGTTCGGAGGAATGGCAACGAATACGTCTGGGATTGCAACGATGTCGGGCAGCTTGCGATTGACCACCCTCCCAGTTCAAGCAATATGTGGTCCCCAAGAAAACGCTCCCCAACCATAGAACAGTCGCCCCTATCACATGCAATGCCTCGTTCGTGCCATGATCTAATGTGCGTTATTGCCTACATATCTCTTAACCGTTTCTCTAGTTACTGAGTTCTCATCAAGGAGTCGTGTTTTGGATTTCTGGGGCTTTGGCGTCCTCGAAAACACATGTGCATTTTGATGTTTTTATCTGTAATATTTTGTCTGCATCTACAAGCTAGCGCCTATGAGAACCATCGCGTGAGTATCTCTTGTGGTAAGCTAGTTGTGCAAACTTCGTCACTGCCTGACTAGCTCGCCAATCACTCTACGACCACCGACGGTCACAACAAAATTTTCGCAACGTTTGTGCCGCAAAAACAAAACGTTTTGTCGAAGGACGGAGCAAATGCGGTAGAGACCAGGCTATCTTACAAGTACATATATACTTTGGTATTGACCTACATTTACGTGTACGTGAAGATCATTCATAGGCTTTTATATATTGTCCTTTTATATGGCAAATATTTGAACATTAAATTGGTGCTGGAGAAAAACACCAATCGCCTCCCTCGGTCGTCGGCCAGACCAGCCCCTGTAGCTTCGCGAGGAATCCCGAAAGAGATTACAGCATGGAGTTAAAGTATAGAGAAGTACAAGATTGATGACCGAATCACAGCACATCAACCGATCACAAGTTTGGACCTGGAAACTGCATAATTCCAAAACGCCCCCTTGATGATAATTCGTTGCTAGTGAAACGTTCTCGACACAGGGATATAATAATTCAGGCTGGGAAGACACAATTAGGCATTACATCACCAGGTATATGGTTGATGCGATATGTTGGATCATCCTGGTGCACGGGTGCTTGATGCACTGTCACCCTCACGAAGGGCGGTGGGTGAAGACCAAGAACGCCATGAGACAGTAAAGGGGTACATCTAAATATGCAGTTTGTGCGACGCCCCGTCACTCGGAACCCTTGCCCGTGCGCCTCTCCCTAGTTCCAACGCCGTGCCCGTGCACCGCTCGCTCCTTCGGACGCTTAGCTCGTGCGATGCTCCTCCGCTCCGACGCTTTGCCCGTGCGCCGTTGTCTCGCTCCAAAGCCTTGCATGTGCCCCGCTGTCTCGCTCCGAAGCCTCGATCTTGCTCCCCAATGACCATATTTGCAAGGAGCTGACCAACCGCAATATGGAGAAAATCCAGAGCTGAAGCGATATTGAGCGTTCACCCAAGAGGCGAAGGCCTTCTGCTTCTGTTTTTGGTGGATGTGTGTTCTGCGTAGAACTGTGCGGTTCCTGCTAGTGACAGCTTCTGGGTTGGCGGGATTCAGTTGGGGTTTAAGTGTTGTATGTGGTGCGTATGCTGTGACTGCGGGAATGCATTTTCGTGCGGGATGTGTGGAAGATTGACCTTCTCTGCCTGGTGGGCAGATTTATGTCCAAGATTCGACCTCCTGATTGTTCCGCGTTCGCTGTGGGCAATTCGAATCCCACGGGCATTGACTTGAGACATGTTCGGAGGAAACCGCGATGGCACTTTCAGCCAAGACATTAGTTTGCTGCGCGTATTCGTTGTTAAGAAAGTGTGGTAGGAAGACCAGAAACCCTTGAAGAGAGTTTAGCAGTCAAAGTCTCAGTGTAACGGTAGCGGGTTGGGTTTTAATCGGGGATTTTCCCCTGATGGTCCCTGCGGTTTCGGTCTGTTGTTGTTTGCCCATGAGACTATTATTTAGTTTTTTAGGGCGCTGCGGTCACTCACCCTTGGCTTCAGAGGCTTCTACAACATAAAGCTCCATTTTCCGCAGTATGTAAGGGGAAATTTTACGGTTCCGGACCGTTCCAGGCTTGACGTCATCATTCGTTTTCGTACCAGCAGGGGTCGCGTCATTTATCGCCTTTCCCCGATTTGTGGGGTGCCATCCGTTTCGGCTGACTTTCGTTTCCCTTGGTTTTCGCTCACGACCTGTGGCGCAAAGCGATCAGTTTGCCACCTACATACCTGAGGGATCTTCCTGCTGGCGTTAGAAGCACGCGCTGCTCCTCGGTGGCGCGTCCAAGCGCACGTCTTGACTCAGTCGGACCATTGCTAGACGCACGGTTGGCCCTGGTATTATCAATGATTGGCAAATCGTAGGCATGTGTTGTAGTCATGTTGTATCCGGTACATTCTGTAAACCGCCACCATTCTAGGACATGACGACTTTCCTCATGTCTGGGTTGCTCGCGTCATCCCGAACCTAGACGTCATGATTTGTCGGTTCACGTTTCGCAACACTCCTCCTGCTTATTTGCAACCCCCACCAAAACCCTAGCTTCGACAGCAATATCCTGCTGCTCTCGTTGCTCTTCCACAAGCACTTGCTGCTGACACGGCTGCGGCCTTGTTGGCTGCGACGGCAGTCGCGGCTTCTAGCTCTGTTCTGTGCCTCTCCTCCCGGCCACGTTTCGTTTCTGGTATATCATCTGCCTCCCTGTCCCGCATCCCCCACATGCGCTTGCTTTGCCCCTGCATTTGGTCCAAGTTGGTCCTCCCGAATTCCTTGCAGCGGTTTCATTGACAAAACCGGGGAATGTTGGCTCGACGCAAGCGCCATCAAGGATGTTTGACTGTATTGCAGGTGTTGCTCTCCTGGAGTGGTGGTCCTCTCCCCTCAGCGGCACGTTCTGCTTGTTGTGCGTAGCTGGCGTAGGCCGTGCCCCGCTGTTGTTTTAGTGCCTCTGCCGTCGCCAGCTCGTTGGATTGTCACCGTTGTTGCTGCTGTCGCTGCTGTTGCCGCCGTTACTGCTGTTACTGCCGTTACTGCTGTTGCTGCCGACCCTCGGTATGGATTCCAAGTGCAGCCTACAGATCACGCCATCCACCGGCAGTCCAAAGTCCCATCCTCATGTCAGTCCTTCGCGCGCGGTATTTTTGTATTGTGCGACGATTGCTAGGATCAACGGCGGGCCATCCACCACGAAACCCAGTTATGTAAAAAGACTCTCCCACCAAGGCTCTTTCAGTACAGGCTTCTCTAGCAGCCTATCCTTGCACTTACCCTCTGCACGAGGTAATTCAATCGTATATATATACTATTGTGCTCAGTCAGCTAGGTGAATGGATGCCTAGCGCGTTGGCTCGCTCAACCAGAGGGGTGGCGATGAGACAGAAGCCCATAACGGTCAAGCAAGGAGAGAGAGTATCGAGAAAATGTCCGAAGAACAGACACGTCGAAGACCAAGTCCAACGCCAAGTCCAGGTGCGAGATAAAAGACTCGCACCCGAACCCTCAAAAGTCATTCACACACTGTAATAAACCCCACCCGACGAGACACAGCTCTGTGTGCGAGCTCCATGAATGAGCTGCAGCTGAATGCACCACACCAATGAGCCATTCAAACCGATTCAGACTTTGGCGCGACTATGAGCAATTACTACGTTACACCGGATACTTTGGGTTTTTTTTTTTTTCGACTGACGGACTCCTCGGTCGCCGAGGTGCTGATTACCTCGAAAATATCACATGATTCCCGGAAGCGTATTAGTTAGCAGTATTTTTGTACTTAGTATGTGTGCAACATGCCTACCATACTACGTATATGGTGCGAAAACCCTCGATCGGCATTTCAGAGACAGTTTTCCAGAAGAAAGCGGGCATATATAACGAAGATGGCGGCTTGAGAAAAAGGTCCCCACTATGTTTTCATCGCCGCAATGGTCTGCATCTGCACTATCCTCGACGTCGATAGCATAGGCCTAAACCTTGGTCCACGGGGAAGGGTCGCCTGGGGAGTCGAATGTACGATAGTCCTTCAGCAGAAATAGTTCGTGTTTGTAGTGTCCTTGTGTTTTTTTGTTGGGTTTTCTGTGAGAGACGAGCATTCGGCTGCTCATGCTATTCGGAAAGCTGTTTCCACGCAACTACCGGTGCCCTGTCAGGAGGTATGCATATACCCTCCGCCCTGTGCCATATAACCAATAACACGAGCACTCAGGAGGACACACATAGCTGTCCGCCTTCGAGCTGAAAACCCCCCGACAGATATCGTATACTCACGTATTACTTCAAGGCCGATTTCCTCCGAAACATGTCAGGGGGGTGCACACCACGATGTCGGCGCGTTCAGAAACATCCCTTCGATATCGTCCAATGGATGGACCGCGTTCTTTTCACCCTCTCTCCGTTGTTGACAAAGCCAGTCTCTGAACTTCGTTCGAGGGGGTACGTTACCTGGAAAACACAGGTACATGGAAATATTTGAGGCATTAACGAAAGTCACTTCTTCTAATGTTGGTTTTCGGCGAGGCATTCTGCTGTTCATGTTAGGGAATCAATGAAACGAAAGCACGGATGCTGTTGACCGTATACTTCCTGCCGCGCGTCATTGTATGACTAGCGCAAGCACCCTAGTATACTCAAAACAAGGAAGCACACACAGAGCTGCCGAGACTCCTCCGGAAAGCCCCCTAAACAATACCGCATACACGCATCAAATACTGCTACTCGTAGCACACCGTCATGATGAATTCCAGAGCTTGATTATTCCGAAATTCCTGGTATGCTAGTAGGGGGTGCAGACGACGATGTCGGCGGGTTGAAAGACATCCCGTCGAGATTGTTCAATAGCCGTTCACTCTGCGTTGGCACTCTCTCCTCGTTCTCGACAAAATCGGCATTCAAAATTCGTCCAAGGGGGTGTGTATTCTTGTAGTCCTGGGTAGTCTATGAAGTAATAAATTATACATATATATATAATACTTCATTTTTTCTTATCCCATTTATTATCTTCGCCCTTCTTCTCTCTCTCCCTCTTCAGTCATATCTCAGGTTCGGAGTCACTAAGTACGCTCTTCTCCCTCCTCCCCACTACGGTACGTGCCTTGCATTTTTATCGCGAGATGATTTCAGCACTTTCTTCCCTCG
>JBBMHQ010076132.1:0-12252 GCA_037834295.1 Postelsia palmaeformis
TGGAGTTCATGATTCCTACTGTGCCGTTTTGCGCGTTTCCCTGCCCCATGTCGCGTACCTCAATTCTTTCGGGTCGATGCGTGGCGGGGGTGGCCGCGGTAAAGGGGCGGACTGTCGTATTTATGCTTCTTGCGCCGTACGATGGAAACAGTCCAGTAGCACCCGGGGTTAACGGCACGCCGAGGCTTACGACCACCCGCTGCAAACGCTGTCGATTTCCTCGTATCTATTATTAATAGTGCCCGGTACAACCTTCATATTCCACACGTGAGCGAATCACGAATACTTTTGGAGATTTCGGGAGGGCGTTCGCAAAACCAGACCGCGTGATGACGGCCCTGCCGGGCAACTTGCACCCGTGTAAATTAAACCTGAGCACTCGATGGTGGTCGCGGTACGTGCCACAGTGCGCGGGTGCAACCACAGAGGGTCCACCCCTGGTGCATGTTTCCTTTTCCTTTGCTTCTTCACTTTTTTCTTCTCGCCTATAATGTGTATGTCGTGCCTGTCGTATCCTGTACGATGGCATGAACATTGATTCGTCTACTCTGCTTACCGCATAACAATGCAGTGTCTCTGTTGCGTAGTTTCGTGACCACAAAGCTTGTATATCTCTAGGATTGAAGAATTGGTACGGACACTGGTTGTGCTGGATGCCGACGGGTAGAAAGAACGGCTCACCCGAGGATCCATCGTGTCACAGCGGCTTGCAAATAATCTACGCACACGATGTTAAGAACGTTGGGGTCTTATTTGGAGCAGGGCGTTGGCTCTCAATTGCGGCTCTTTTTGCGCGCGCTGTTTCTCATCTCTATCGCCAAGGTTAGGTGGCGGAATGTACTGGTTGAATCCGAACAGATGATGCATGCCACGATGGGGATGGGATGCACACGAACTTTTTTTAGGCTCGTAACTTGATTATGTTAATTGTAGGAGCTCTATACCCCATCCAAATGTGACCTTGAGAAACATGGAAATGCGAAATAGCGGACGAACAATGCCACGGCCTAGGTGCGTGTGTTTTCACGTCAAATCTTTATTTCTACCCGTGTATCCGCCCTCATTCAATATCCTGGAGACTTGATAATTATGAACGTACCAGGTATGCCCGAGAAATTCTGTAAACACGAATGATATTCCAGCCATAAGGTATACCAGGGTATGCCTTATTGGGCAATTCCTCAGTGCCCTTCAGGAACGCGTAAAAACAGGCATTGTAACACCGCCCATGGCTATCATGGGCGTGCTGGTCCCCAGTGTGGTGTCGTGTCTTTGTTTGAGTCAAGCGAGAGACAGACACAGACACACACACACAAACACAAGCAGCCCCATGTATTCTTTTCGTTTAATGTGACGACACGGGGGGTGTGAGTCGACACCAGACGTTTGTGATGCCTGGAACATGTTTTGTTGCTTGACCGACCACGCGGTTGAAGGTGTGCGTTGGTTGTCATCCTCGCCGTCGTCCCGCTCATGAAAGACATTGTAATGCCGGAGGAGGCATACTCAAAATTCGGCGGCCAAGCTTGTGTTGGCCCAGTTAAGTTATCCGGTCTGCTCTCTTTAAGACGCAGCTGCCAGGGAACGATACTTTTGGTAATCGTCAGTCACACCCTGTGGAGCCCCCACGCATGAAATAGTAATATTTCGGGGGTGGCATACGAGTAGGAATACTATGTGATGAATCGTATTACATTGTGCCGGCATCCCCGGTGGCTTGGTAGGTAGTCCGCGCGCCTATCAAGATCAATTTCGTGTGTTCAGGTCTCACCGAGTGCATGCTCAGGGGCTTTTTCTTCCATAAAATAAATTGATTAGCGGAAAGCGCGAGAGCGTGAGTTAGCTAAAATTAGATGAAAATCGACGAGCAGTGGGAATACTGCTGCGCGACAAAAAATAGAGGCACGTACCGGGGGGGAGGGCAGACACCTGTGACCACGGCTTGTCCAGAAGGGCGTCGAGAGTAAAACCTCCTACGAACTAGGCTGGAAGGTGAAAGTGATGATTAAAATAATAGTAATAATAAAAAATAGCAACACATAGAAATGCATAGTATTAATAGTACATAGTACAGTAATACAGTAACACATAGTAATCAGAACCCACGATGGACCCAAAAATCAAGTGTGCCCCCCTGTATGCATATATGCATACACACAATATGTGGTCCTGGTTTCTGCCATATGATGTATGTTTTGGTATGATGAAGTCTAGACAACCGTCCGTCACAGCCCAAAAACTGGCGTCTCCTGAAATACTTGCTTTCAGGTGGCCCGTCTCTACTCAGACTTGCGTCGCGAGAGCGCATCCTCGGGTGGAGTGCCCATTGCCGTGCGGCATATAGAGAGTGTCATGCGAATGGCGGAGGCAAGAGCTCGAATGCATTTGAGGGAAAGCGTGAGGGAGGATGACGTCGACGTGGCAATCGGTGAGCGTCGTTTCGTGCTCCTGTCATACGAGCGTACCTTGCTCAAGGCACGCACGACTATTAAACTCACACTGGTACTTGAGTCATGCTCGACTATTAATAGGCCCCACCGTGATTTTTCTCATCATAACCTTTTCATACTGCTCTGGCCTTCTCTACCATCATACTATTCGTCTAGTAGCAGTCTTATTTGTATGTAGCACTATTGCGTCAGCTCCGCTTGCTGCATTGACCTAGAGTCAGTGTCGTTGTGCGATGTCCTGACATACGGCCGTTGGGCCTCGGAACAGTTCGGTAAAACATATGGGCGGCTTTGCGCCTAGAGCTTCCCCGTCCTATTTTATTAAGAAGACAACTCGCAGCGGAAACAGGCTGTCTGCAAGATTACTCAATTACAGGTGCAAAGGGCTAGTCCACCATGCCAAGAGCGATTCCCACCTGAAAGAGCGGTCAAAATTGGTGGAATGGGTGCCGCGTTCACCCCGACACAATAGACGGTTTTGAAGAGTACCTCTCGTCTTTTTCACGGGATATCGATAGGGTACTGACTACTGACTACTGACTACTGACGTTCCTGACGTTCCTGACGTTACTGACGTACGACAGTAGATGGTGCATGAGGTTTTATTGACTCCCACCCGTGAGGGTTCGAGACATCTTTCAGTCGCTGGCGATACCATGTTGACGGAGACGATCAAATTCAATGAGGCAGGGAAATCATGTTGGGGTCCCACAGAAGAAACTATTCAAAAGCCTTAAACACGCCATGTGGGAGAGTTTAACAATTTCTGGAGCGTGAGACATGCCGTCCAAAAACGAATACGGGCTATCACATCTCCGCCGTGCTGTGTGCACTTCCCTTTCGGATACGATGCGTTCGAGGACCTCCATCAGCTTGGCTTCCAGAGTTGCCCGTGACCTTACAGTTGTATGTACAAGCGGATGTCGTTTTCGTGCGCACACATAAGTGAGCAACTCAAGTAGCCCATGTTACAGGCGAGTAACTGAAGTAGCCCATGTTACAGGCGTGCCCAGCCTTGCCGCGATATGTACGCACATCCTAGAGTCGGGAGCCCTCCCCACAACCGCCGCTCCTCGCCGAAGTACCTCTTCGTCGCCTTATTTTTCTTTCGCTTTTCGCTTTGGCAGCGACGATTCTGGAGAGCTTCATCCAGGCCCAGAAGATGTCTGTGAGGCGAGCATTACGTCGAGGATTCCGCAAGTATCTGGCCGACCCCTCCGACTTTTTCGCGCTGCTGCTCGTGGAGCTCCAAAAGATGGTGAGATGTCCCGGCCAGGGGATTTCGTTAAGTTCCAGCCATCAGAGGTGCATGGTATTAATCTTCGGCCAAAGAGTCTACTTTCCCGGACCAAGCACTCCGCGACGAGGTGCCGCGTTGATGACCACTGAACCAACGCGGGGGTAGTAGCACTGGGTGAGAGTCTCCGCCTGATCCCAGCGGAAAGCCCCCAAATGGCGTACCAGTACGAATTAAAGCGTCGAAGAAATATCACAGTGATGGTATTCAGTTTATGTGCCAAAGGCGTAGACTGCGTGCGTTGATTTTCATGAGCACACGAGAGGAGTGATCCAATCGCAATTGACGGTGCGTTTTCCCGGAGTTCCAGTCCCTCGCGCATGACGTCTAACAGATGGCCATCACCGCAACACGCTTCTCTCCTATTAATAGTGCCTGCGTTCGTGCTCTTTGTTTTCGTATCTGGATCAGACGGCGTGCAAATCCATGGAACAGTCAGCTCCATTGATCACGCCCTAACTTTACTCGGTACGGTACAATGGACCTACAGTACTTGGTCTTGTTTCGTCGCGTGGCCAACCACGAGTATTCACGGAGACACGAAGGCACCTCCCTCGCGCCGTTTTTTTTTTAGCAAGTATGCTGGGGTTACCGAATGAAAATGTCCCGCTTGTTTTCGAAGTACATTTATTTGTCGATTCGGCGTTATCTCCGCACGTTCATCCGCGCGCCAAGACCTTGTGCCCAGATGGGCCTGGCGAGTTGTCTATAAAGATAATTGATTATTGGCGCGTGCGCTTTTTGGAGGGGACCGGCCGACGAGAACATAGTTTCCTAAGACAAGCACGGCAGTGTGCCTCTTTTGGCCTCCCCAGCCCCAAGTAACATCTGCCAACATTAAAAGGGTTAAATTCCGAAAGACCTACACTTTGCTGAGACAGCGCAGCTTTGACGGCAACATCGGCCAACGTTGAGAGGACCACACCTCGAATGTTGCGGCTCAACAAGACGTTTTCCTCAGTCGGCTTCTGCTGTATGGCGGGACATATTTTGGTGTGTCTCACGCCATTTGTTTTCGCTTGGTTGTTTCCAACCCCGCGTGCAACGCTCTTATGCCAGTTCCGGGACGAGCAAACCTACTACCGCCTCCGGCACAGCAACCCCCCCGAATCCTTGGAAGTGGAGGTGGACGATTTGGAGTCGAAAGCGGGGGAATTCGGGATCTACGACCTTTCAGGCTTCTACAAAAGCGGCCTGTTCAAGGAAAAAAGGTGCCCCGGCTTGACCAATTTTTTCATCCGTGCGTACGCTTTTGGGTCCCAATTACTTGGAAGTAGAGTATACCAGTTGCAAGGGGGTTAGGATTACGCTTCCTGTGGGGTGCTTCGCAAAAAGTTAGCATGCTGCACAAACCAATATATTCATGAGGCGACCACCGGTGCGATTTTTCGCGAGGGACTCCGGGCGTTTGTGGAGACTTTACCTTGCGTGCCAGTGACCCGTCTACCGCCTGCCGACGAGAAATGCCTTCCGTATCACAGGAATGCGTGTTCGTCACCCCTAGACAAGACCTCACTTTGCCACCCGTACAAGAACGGACTATGATGGGTAGAAGTATTACGTAATTTGTAATTTGATACCAGGTAAACAGGAAAACGTATATTATTGGTTGAACGCAGCGGTGTTCGCGACTACAGTATGTAGTAGCCCACACGCATAAAGAGAGACGACTGTCATGGTATCTCCGTTTCCCCTCTATTGTTGTGGAGGCCTTACTATTGTCTCTTCTGGAGAGGCGAGGAAGAGTCAGTCTTACATCAAAACGTTCGAGTGATCAAGTGTAACCAGCGACAACCTGCACGGTTTGTCGGGCCCGTCCCGTACTGCCTCATCGTATTCTGTTACCTGCGGTAGCTAAACCTTGTTTTGTTGACCAAGCGCTCACAATATGCGAGGTGAACATGTGAATATGTGAACCGGTCGCTCTCATGAGTTTCCAGAATGATGGCCGTACTTCGGCATGGGCATGTCTCGCACGTTGGCACTGTGCCTACAGAGCCACCTCTTCGCACTACCCACGAGAAGCACCCTAGCGTTGGCGACAAGAATGTCTGACATCCACCAATTTTTTCTTCCCTTTTCTTGTCAGGTTATCGATGGACAAACAGAGGCGCAAAATCATCAAAACGTTCTAGACTGCATGAACGCGCCGAAGTACCAAGACGACCCCCGCGGAGTGAAACTCTTTTGGGGTCATGGTCAAGTCGTCACCAGGGCGCGCATGAGGGTTGATGAAATGCTAGTGTTGAAAGTGGATCGAACCGCCAGGCTAGTTGGTACGGGATGTTGCCGGCACTCCTTCTGATGCCGTTGTGTATACGTGGCCGCTTAGACGAGTCTTGTGTAAACGCGTGGCCAGGTCAAGAAGGTAGTCCGGTATCACTAACATGAGCATCGTGTCAACCGCCTGCAGGACCGGGTGTATTGTGTAGCGACCCTCTATTGGACGTGCCAAGGGATACTAAAAGTGGTATACATGGTGGGGTTAGGAGGGGTACGCGTTGTTTTACGATGCTTGGAAGGCGCCGCAGCATGTGACGCCTTTTGGGTGGAATGAAAAGCGCCCCTCTATGATTTTGTTTGAGCGAGCTGTGCAGATTATATAACTACTGGTGGTGCCAGGCTCGGCTTTGGGCATCGCTGCGACGCGAATGGGGTAAACACGTGTGTGATGAGGGATAACGTGAATATAGTTGCTGGCAGCGGTTAAACTTCATTGGTGTAGCGACGGGGTAAAAACGGATGCAGGTACTTGAAGCCACTTGAAGCCGTAAGATGGCGGGTTTGGTGTCGCCTCGTGCAAGGGCCGGGAGGAGACACGAAGTTGGAGCATCTCTGGCTGCAGTGGGCACGAGATTGGAGACGTGAAGCTGCAGGTGAAACTTATTCTGTGACACGCGAGGAATTTTTCTCGCGAACCAGGTCTTCCTGATGCGCTTGGTAGCAATAATAACACGACCCTCCGTCCGCGACTTACTGCATAGTACGTAAATCACGAGCAAGGGCTCATGTTCCGAGAATAATTCCGTGCGAACCTTGGCCGCATACGCCGTGCCGTCATCATGTAGTGTAGCACATATATATTTATGTACTTCGTGTCTTCACCTTTTGAAGAAACCTATTTCTCGTACTACGCTTTGGATGGCGTAAAAATGTGCTCGTGCCATGTTATAGAAACTCAAAAGTGCACGCACCCGGAGACACAAGATGCAGAGTCGAAGGGTTGTGAGCCGTTCGGTCCCGCTTTGATAAATTCAAATTACACTGGCATCCGGGGGCCTCGGTAGCGAGAGTCGAATGAGTACCGGGCGTGAATCAGATTCGTGGGGTGAATCTCTGTCTGGATGTTTACAAACTTGCTGGCAACAAGCAGGAGAGGGCACCGGCCAAAACAACGTACTCGTACTTGCATACCAAGTACCAAGTACACTTTTGCTACTCTGCACGAACATCTAGTTAGGATTTTGTACGGCTTGAGTATCACTACGAATCAGGAGGCAAACGGTGCTTACAATTCCATCCGGAATGGAATGTGATATGTGGCCACAGCAGCTGTCGTTTGTTCCCGTTTGAAAAAAGCAAGCGACTTGGCAAGTTCCTCTCGCGGGAAACTGTGACCTGTATCGATTAGTGTCGAGAAATCGCGTGACGGTACTCCGCTGGACAAGAGCCAGTGAGCGAGGGTCGTGATCAGCGGGAGTCAATGGCACACGCGTACACGCGTGTGGGTGTGGCTTGAAAGTTCAACCTGAGTACCCTCGAAAATTGTTCGAAACAGATAAAAAAAAGAGCTAAATAGAGTCTCTTTAAGTGAAGCACTAGTCAAGATCGGATAAAAAAGTCATGGACAGAACGGCTAGACAAAACATCACGTTTGCCTTTAGAGACGCCAGTTGACAGTGGCCAATTACATAACCCACTGTTGAGCACATGTACTTATGGTACATTAAATGTCAGATTACTCACGAGCGCGGCACCAAAAACGTGACCGGCATTCCGCAAGCCCGGCCGCTCTTGTAGAGCCCTTCCTTCTCCGAATTTTTTTTCCCCCAGAGTTGGCGTTGTGTCACGAGTAGAGAAGTTCGAAAGAAAAAAATACCCCAGAAGCTAATTAAATCAGGGAAATCTGCGAGATCAAGAAGTGCAAGGACAACAAACCTAGAAATTCTGCGAAGAAAAATCTCCGACAATAAAGGCCCTTCGCGACTTTTCTTGGTCATGAGGGCTTTGCACAAATCGTACGTTACGCCCTATCGGCAGTACATTCAGCACAGGATACATCACTCTGCAAACTATTGCTGAAATAATGTCTGTGGAAGCCCTATACGCCTCATGGGAGTAACCAATACGCTAGCGTGACTCCTGGCGACTCCTCCCTGTGGCTGCTATTAATAGGGCTGCAGGCTCTGAACGACCCTGCTAGGTGGAAATTTCTCGTCTCGCGTGATGGCGAGGGCATTATATTTTTTATGAATTCGGCAAATTGTTCGCGCACTGCGGTGTGCACTTTCGCGACGGGCGTACAGCGTCTCACAAAAAGAGATCGGCATTGACCTCAAACCGCTCGCCAGGCGGCCCAGGGTGGGAGGGGCGTGTGGAATGTTCATGCCTGGTAGGTTCATTGCTAACTCACATTATTCAAGAGGAATGACACCACGGTGCCTTGAGACTGACAAGGCTAACGAAAACGCCTACCACTGCCTGCAACCGTATTCCATCCATAGCCCGACCCCCGCCTGCCAACGTATTTCATCCATAGCCTGACGCCTGCACGAACCCAAGCAACAAAGCCAACTCTAGATACGCGTACGCATTGGACTACGGTATATACATACAAGTGCTTGGCCGTAAAAAAGACGAATCGGGTGT
The DNA here is from genome assembly GCA_037834295.1 of Postelsia palmaeformis. Taxonomy (NCBI): domain Eukaryota; class Phaeophyceae; order Laminariales; family Laminariaceae; genus Postelsia; species Postelsia palmaeformis. The sequence goes on from JBBMHQ010076132.1 coordinate 8,617, forward strand.
CATGCCCCATACCATGCACACTGCTAGATGAGACAACTGCAACCCATCTTTCCCCCTCCCCATATTTTACGTTTCTCTTCATCTTTACTTGGAAAACTGCACCCGCGTTTTGGGTGCAAACGTTTGAAATTAACGTACGACATGTTTTGCAGTATATAAGCCGCTACTCTGGCGTCCAGATACTGCTCACCAGATACCAGGTACAATCCCAATTGGTACTGACTGTGTTTGATGGGGGGGCAAACAGTACGACCTCTGTCCACAAGCAGATCACCCTTGTTCGCTATACACTTGCAAGTACAAAAGCTATGTATGTTCCCACGACTTCCATTCTCGAAAACAAATCGAGGGCGATTCGGAAATCACGAAAAAAAAGAAGAAAGAACCGAAAAAAATAATGTTGGTACTTGAAGTAAACCTTATCGAGCTCCAAGGCTCATATTTTAGACTTCTTTTTCGCCACGTCGTGTTCTTCTGCGGCAATTCGTAAAAATCACAAACGACACCGTAGAGCTCAACTACTAATAATACTACGGTACAGTTGTACGGAGTACCAGGTACGTATTACTTATTATGTCATTGTCTACAAAAACGAGGCGCCGTGTGGTCGCACGACAACCTCGCGGCCAACACAAACCACTATTAATAGCAATGGTCTTCACGGCAGTGAGTTCGCCCTATCAATAAAAAACAAGACTACGAGTAACCACCAAGAATACGAGACGCGGCCAGGCACCGGGACAAGCCCACCCGCTCGACAGAAGCAACGGCTTGCGGTTGACAAGACCCATCCCCCCGTGAGTAACAATTGAAACCCCACCTCCCCCGCCACAAAAATAATCTAAAAGCAAACAAATACCCCCGTATCGCAAGGCATAGAACCGCGCACTGACCAAAGCTGTTGACCGAAGTCCGCCTCTTCGTGTGGGCCCATAGCGGACACGCTGGTGGCCTCAAGTATCCTGCGCAGCATGCACAACCTGAGGCTCACAAAACTTCAGAATACGTCGATGCCGAGCAGCCAGCCTACAACAAAGTAACAACGCCGTCGATACAGATTCGAACGAGTGTTGGAAGCACCGGGACCTCCACACAATAACCATGAACTTCCTGCCAGCATCACTTTGTGCGCGGGAACTCTCCTCGATATTCGTCCTTCAGGCGCCAATTCGACCGTCAGCCCTCAGTACAACCAGTGCCAGCAAACGATACTAGCAAGCAAAGCGCGCGCTCTGAGTGCATAGAGTACAAGGAAACGCGTGTGCAAGTGCGCGTCGACCGCGAATGGGCCTGTACACTACCGGGAACCTTGCTCTTCAGTTTCACCCAGGGCTGATCGCACATAATCATGCCACGCGATGCTCGATAATCCCACTGCTCCCGTCTACAAGTGCCATCCGCTCTCCGTGGTATTTTTGTCTACCGGGTTTACTGTAGGTTGTTCCTACCAATAAAACTCTTGGGGGTGTTCTCTCAGTCCCACTTCAGGTGAGTGCCGGGCAGGACAAGTTTCCCCGCGAGAATCCACTCCTCTAGTTCAAGCTGACCAGAAAACTCGCGCGAGTAGTTTCTCCGCCGGTACGGCAAAAACTCCAGCACGCCGGTCGTCCCTTCCGCGGAAATTGATGAAAGCGTGCAACGATACCATTTTCGATCGTCCCACAGTACCTCCACCGCAGAACCCTTTCCGAACGCTTTCCCTTTGCTAGCGCCAAGGTGTCCCCCCTTCCCATTCAACGCGCAGCTGGCGTGTACCGCGGTTGGCGAATCCCTGCCGCCGTTGCCCAAATCGCACCAGATTTCTCCCCCAGCAGCTCGCGAGTCCTCTTCCGGATTGTTCGTGTCCGGTTCCCCTGGCCGAACGCCATCGCGGGTCGACTTCAGGCCTCGCCTAGGACGATTTCGGTTCAGCAAAGCGCTCAGGTTCCTCGCTTCTTGTTCGTCGTTGGCAGGTTTCCGGTTTGCTGAGCTAGCTCGAAATTTACCACCGCTAGTTCTTGGTTGCGGTGCGCCGCCGCCGCCAACTTTGTTTGGAGATCTGACCCGAGGATCGTTCCGGTTGAGCGCTGCATTGACCTCCCTCGCCTTCCTCTCGTCCTCGGCTGGATTAACCACACCGCTGCTCGTTGCGCCTCCACTGTCAATGTGCCTCTTGGGGTTTGTCGAATCCCGCCCGAGGCCCACATTAGCGCAGTTCGGCGCTGACGTTTCCTCGCGCATCAGCTCTCCCTCTGATAACTCGACCTCGGGCCTCGCTCGAGAGAGTACATCGACCAGCACCGCGTCGCAGTCTTTCGCAGACCACTCCCACGGCCGGCGAGCTCTGGGTGTGCTGCCAGGCAGGGCACTATCGCGTGTGGACGATGATTTTGTCTTCGGCGTTGTATCCTTCGTCTCTTCCACTTGCGGAGCTTCGCTCTCCGTCCTGGGTGTCAAATACACCGCCTCTCGCGCGCGGGCCTCTTCCACCTGCTCCTGCCTCTTAGTGCAAGCTTCTGCCTCGAGCACCGAAGGGTGGCTACAAGCCGCGCTCGATGTTTTCTTTCGCTTCCGCTTCCGGCCTGTCCCCGAGTGTTCACCTTGACCGATGGACTTCCGGCCGCTTGCATGCTGATTGGCCGACTTATCGCCCGGCGCGCCGGTCATCTTTTTCAAAGTTTTCCTCACGTTCACTCGGGCCACCGACGACGCAACTTCATTGCTGCAAGACCTACGGGTGGCAGAGGGCTTGGGGTCCATCGCCGCTGCGCCCTGAGGAATAACGCAAAGCAGATATTAGATGTCTCTCAGAGCTTTGATACAGTGTTGACCCTTTCCCCAATTAAATAGTGATACTCGTAGTGCGAATATGATCCCAGACGGTTTTCAGGTAACCTATTGCCAAAAACGTCGATGCAGTTCTAACGAAGTTAACGTGCGTAACGGTACGTAGCTTATTACAGGATGTCCAACAGGCACCTGGTATCCAGGTAATAATAACGGCCATTGGAGTAGAATCGAGTGGTTCACCTGATTTGTACGGGGGGGGGAAAACATAGTTATACAAAGCAATTCATCGCAAGGTCACGGACAGGGTAATATGTATCTACCGTAGACCTCGGAACACGCATGCAAGGAAGGATACCTCTCAAAGTCATGCACGAAAGATCCCTCCGGAATAGATCTCGGGTTGTTAGAGGTACGCAGCATGGGTCGTGTTGACTTCTCCCCTCAGGCTGACTACGGGTACCTCGAGAATCGACCCGATCAGATCCGGTCCTTGTGACATCCTACGGTGTCAGTCTAAGAACCTTGACCCTCTTGGGTCTGGCTATTAATAAATGCACCAAATAACTCTGCTCGGCTCACGTCGGCCGCAACGACGGCTACAAGGAACCCTCGCTCCGGGGCCTCTCCACGGCGACTTCTCTGCGACTCTATCGGCTCTGACGGCTCTCACGGCAAGCGCAAGCTTCACTTTCACTGGTGACCCACTAGCGACCATTGCGGGATTTGAACCCACGAATACGAATACATGACCTGAACTACTGTAGCAGATATCCATATTATAAGTAACACATAGGTTTCCTCTGCCTCACAGTCTGTGACCACAGAATCAGTACCTCTCTAGGATAAGGAATCAGGACGGACACTGGG
>JBBMHQ010076143.1:0-12250 GCA_037834295.1 Postelsia palmaeformis
TCTCAGCAATTGGTACCTTTTTATTTTTTCAAATAAAGTCTCACTACGGTGGGATTTGAACTTGGGTACCAATGCCAATGGTCTTTGAAGCTGACCACTAGTCTACCGGGACGATGTGCTCACATGTATTTCACTTCATCTATCAAGTATCAGTCTGCTATTTGTTTCACCCTTTTCTTGGCATGAGCTCTCATTGTGTGAAGTTGGTGCAAATTATGCAAGGATTTGTCTTTTGCTGTTCGAGGTGACCCATGTGTTTCAGCCATGACGTGTCTCGTTTTTTTGGTATTTTGTGTTCAATGATCGCGCTGTGTATTGTTTGGCCTGGTAATTGTTTTCGCTGCAGGAGCCTGTCCTTTCACATATCACCCCCGCCCCCCCCCCCCCGACGTTCACCAGCAGTACGTTATATTACGGAGGGCGATATGGTACTGGGGGTCGGGAAGACTAGGCAATGTACCCGTTTGTTTGTAGGTTATATCGGTTGGTTACACGGACACCTCAAAGTACATTATGCACTCACTCTACCATACCAAACGCACCAGCCGCTTCCTCTTACTACGAACTCTACGATACGTCTTGTCGGCATCAGCTGGCTCGTAGTCGTGTGGGTATTTACTCCACACTCCTAACCTTTAGGATATCTGCTGAGATCTGCTGTACAATTGTCGCTATACGTCCACATTGCAAATACTCGGGTTTTTGCGAGGTATTTGGTACCGGTATACAGCAGTAATCACACATGTATTACAGCAGTATATATTTGGATTATTAGTTAAAGTCATGCCATACTTGAAGTAGTCTGATCTACGAGTACTAATATGAAAATACTGCGCGATTGATGTACAGACAACCTGCGGCGATTTGTTTCGGGTTTCTCCAACGTTTCTCTTTATAGTGTCTACAACCACAACGTTTATTTGTATTTGCCAACAATGAAGAATCAAGACGGACACTTGTCGTACTGCTGTGTTTGTTTGGTAGACTGTGAAGACAACACCATGGTCTGACCGGAGTACTGATTGATGCCCCTAGAGCGATCGAGGCATCCCAACAGTCGTCTTTCAGGAACATTCCTGCAACAGCAGTTCTTTAATCTATAATTCAGTAAAACTGTACTTCGCATACAGTGGAGACCACGGATAAGAAAGAGCCTGCCAAAAAAAGAACATTAGGCTTACGCTTTTTGCTAGTAGTAGTTTATGCTCAAGGCTCAATATGCTTAACGCCACAACAATCTAACTATGAGGTTTGCTCAGGGTGGGTATTAATAGTAGTTGTTTCTTCTTGGCGGGCCCATGCTGCATCCTATACAATAATAGAAGATGACGTGTCCTTATAAATACCCATGCTGGGCTCGGTGTTCACAGGTACCTATTAATAGTACCTGTAAAGTCTGTATGCTCAACCAAAGGACCAAACGGGGGAACATGCCAATAATTGCAAGCGGATAACATTTCCGGGTTGCCACGACGGTATCGCCGGCGGCGAATACGTTTGTTCATACGTCGAGGCGAAACGCATGACATCTCAGAGTCCAACGGACGGCCAACACACCGTTGTGCCTGCCGTGAGCGTAACATGTGTGAACAAGGTCAAGCAAAGCGAAACAAAATATTGGCAGGGAGCATAACGTAAGAGCAAAGACAGCAGCGTAATCATCAATAATGGGGAGGCGTTGAGTTTCGGTGACCCAACCTCTCATCATGTCCAAAGGTCTAAGCTATTGATAAATGCTTCCAAACTATTCTATTTTTAACTTTTCTTTCCGGACAGTGCACGGCTCGCTGTTTCAGAATAGTTCAGTTTTACTTGTGGAGCTACACACACGCTTCCACGACCCAGCGCACACACACAGCAACCCGGGAATATCAACACTCACTACCGCCGACATCCTCAAGAAACCTGCTTGGCATGACTGACTCACTGGGAGTGATCGCCATGCTTGCAACTGTGGCAGCCTTGACGTGGGTGCCTAGTGTCGACAGCCACGCATTCCAGATGAAGCCCATATCCCGGCAGTATTCTCGCACAAGAGAATTTAACGACGGGTGAGTGTCAGCGAGTGCTCGCTGGATGTTGGTAGCGTATGATACGACAGAACACAACCACCGGAATACTTTTAGTACGTCGCAGCTGTAGTAGTAGTGTTACTTAGAGTACCAGATATTGTGTATGAACACAATGCCCTGCTGCTGTGGTGCTGCAGTACCGGTCGTTCTCGTGGCGGAACGTTACTATTAATAGTGTTACGAAAATATCACGCGTATCTACTGTATGTACTGCTGTAAAGAACTGACTCATAAATAGCCGAGAAGACTATTAATACTACTGCACTATGGTCCAGCAGTGCTGAAACACAGGAGGAGGAGTGGGTTATTTGCGACCGCCTACATTGCGCTACGTTCATCCTATAGGCAGCGTTCTTGTTGTTTGACAACCAGTACGGGTATTACCGGGGATCGTAGTTAATAGGAAAGAGTATATATATATGTGTCGATAGCAAAACTACCTAAATACTTCGTATAAAGGTGTTTGTGTCTACCGTAGGTCCTATTTAATATGTCCCCCCGTATTAGTAGAAGGAAGCCGACATCACCTACTACAGCAGTATTTTGTATTATTATTAAGTGGGGAGCAAACGTGCCTAGCAAAGTTCGAGGTACATATTTCCCGCAAAGGCCCTCTCGTGCACTTACTTGGAGGGGTTGGTACATTCAGCAAACCAGCCCCCCCGGATATATCCCCGGAGCGGATATGTAAGCGACTGGTGTCTACCTGGTACGTATTTGGTGGCACAGTATTTGACATACACATATGCACACGGGACATTGTTGCACAGTGCAGGTAGTATACAATTGGCGGTGTCTGTATGGCGTGGCATACACCTACAGACGGCCTTATTTGTGAAGATGGCTTGAACTACTCGGGACTGAAGCCCGTATTTGTCTGGCCACAAGACAAGCTCAAATATGTTTATCGGACAGATCGTTTGTATCTTTCGGGGGAACATTACGTAGGAATCAGAATCCACCATTCAGGCGAAAACCTTCATGCATGTTTGTGTAGAATTTGCATATTAGCTTTCGTAGGCATGCTGCTTTCCGGCGGCCGAGGGATTTTTCTCGTACTTCCGGCTGCGGGGAAAGCAAAGGGGCTGTGAGTACATAACGACGCATATCTGGATCCCGGTAGAGCACCGTGGCGGGGCTCGGTGCATTAAACGTCGCCGAACTGGCTAAAAAAAACAAGGGATCGCTTTCCGCCTCGCCGACGGCCGAGTTGATGACATGGAAAGCCCCACATTTGTTTTGTGTTTTTTCAAAATTGGCCCACCACCATTTGGGATGATAGACATTAACATTGCCTGCCACCCTCTGCTGTGCATAGTAGATGTTTCCAACTCAGCAGATAGAAGAATGCACAGTAGCAGCAGCACACAGCAGCGGCAGCAGTAGTACCGATAACACTACAGCAACAAGGTCACACATGTGTCGACCGTTGTGAAATTTGCATCAAGCCCTTTCACGGGTGGTGTACACCTAACATCGAGCACATTCGTGATCACGAAACTGCTTGCCTTGGTCCGTCTACCTTGATTTATTTTTTAGATACCAGATATGGTGAAATCGAGCTACGGTAGTTGCCCCGTCGCACGCTTCCAGGAGCAGCAGATAGTCGCAACGGGTACGAGCAACAAACCCAGCCCCATACTGCCTTCTGATCCTGCTGTGCTGTGTCTCCGTAAGGCACCGAAAGCGGCCGAAACTATTTGATTGCCTGGCCTGTGCCCAATGTGTGCGACTCAAATATCATGACACCTGTGATACGACAGCCACTTTAAACATCGAATAACTTTCATTGCTGAATTTTCTCTGTGTGTAAAATCTCTCTTTTTTTCTATTTTTTTTCTTTTATTGTATATCTTTCGAATCGCATTATCAATATATCGTCCCCTGAGTCGTGGGAGAGAGAGGTTCCTTCCCTCGGCCAGATTCCTCTGTCGCAGCTTGCTGCAATACCCCGAGTATCTCGACCACCTTATTTTACGTCTCTCTCCCTCCTATGATATCGGGCGGGCTCCTAACTATTAATATTAATAGTACGGCCTACAATGTCTCGGATGGCCAAGCCTCCAAATAGTACAGTACCATTCGACTCCTGCAACACCGAGGTAATGTGAGACTATCGTTTACCGTACTCTTGGATATTTGCTACCCCACACTGTTTCTTTCCCCGTCTGTCTCTCACTTGCTGCCTTTGCCTTTGCCGGCTTACGTGACACCCTCGTGGAATCTTCAATGTTATTACTCGTGTACGCCTTGTACGCGTCGGACCTCCGCCCCCCCTCTCTCTGGGTAACTCGTTCCGCAATGCCCCCCCCCGCCGCGAGCGTGGTCACGGATCGTTTACGCAACAAGTGCAGGGCGAACTTGGGATTCCGACCTGCCTGCGCGACCACCTCCTTGATTGCTCGAAGGGCACGGCCATTCTTAACCACTTTTACATTATTGCCACATCGATACGAGGAAAGAGGGGCATGATCGGGAAAACTAGGATTCACCTCCAACATACGGGCAACGGCCCCACCGTCTGCCCTCAGGGAAGACCTTGGCCAACGAACCTCACTTCGAGTCCGCACGCGCACACCGCTGACCCCGCTGTTGGCTTGTAAACCGCACCTTTACCTTGTCCTCCTGCTGCCCTAGCATGTTTCATGACTGTGTGGCCTTCACGAAAAAAAACATCCAGCGTCAGCCAGTACACATGGTGCACCGCCCCCAAATCAGCGGCGGACATTTCGTCCGATCACATCATCAGAAGGTAACTTCGACACAGCCACAGCCACAATACATTTCCCTCCGGGCCTCACGTGGGAATGAGGATTTCCCCGCGAAAAGCACACCGAACGATACCGGTAGGCGGACGCGACGTGGTGTTCCGGTCTTCACGTGGGCCCGTTCAATACCCCTGAGCACACACTGGACCACAGGAGCCGTGACCGGTAGCTCCACTCCTACCCTCAATCGATGGAAATACTGCACCGCCACGAATATCCCGGAAATCATATCCGCCTGGATACCATGCACAACTTCTTGGCTTGAATTGACAAGCCAGCGACTATCTCACATCTATCTGCCTGTGCTTGTCACAAGACTTCGTGCTTGCTCTTGCCAGGCGTGGGGATGCTGATCTACATTCGATGCCTCGCTTGAAAGGACTGCGTGCGAAGACTTTTCTTTCGAACAACTTTGCTCCATATCCCAGTTCCCGACACAGACATGCAACATTATCTCTATAAAAGAAACCTGCTTTGTCCGTTACTTCGTTCGCGGAGGCCGTTACTTCCTCTGCGCACAACGCTACCCCTTATAATGTGGCGAGCGAGCGAAGCGGGCCTTTTTTTTCTCGGTGTTGCAAGGGAAAAAAACCCTTTTCATAACGGACCGGATACGAGGGTAGGGTGCCTTGCTTTGAGTTTCTCTGTATGTATGTGTGTCTGTGGGTGTGCGTGTTTCACCTTTTTTTACTCCACGTTTCACCACCGCGCGCGACGCACACGCACACGTCTCGAATTCCAGTCCCAGAGGGCTCTGTACACGCACACACGAACTACACTTTCTCGTGCTGCTGCGGTGGACAGTCGTTCACAGTTGGTCCAGCCACTAATAGGTGCGGCAACGTGTGTAGGCACATATCTGTGCTGGGCTGTGCTTGAAATATAAAGTCGTGCAACGGATTTTTTGTACCCGCCAACAGCAGGCAGACTGTACCTGTCCACGTTATGCAGACTGTGCCTGCCTACAGTAGGTAGCAGAACTGTGCCTGTCCACAGCTGGCAGACTATGCCTGTCCACAACAAAGGCCGACTGTGCCTGTCCACAGCAGGTAGACTATGTCTCCACAGCAGTTCACCGGGTAGTAGACTGGGCCTGTGCACAGCAGGCAGAGACGCCTTTGCTTTTTCAAGCTCCTTTACCTGAATCCTAACTAATGGAACCCAACTACAAGTGCTCATACGCAGCCTGGACAGCAACGTTCGGGCCATGTCCCCAGCACATGCTGCAGGTGATATTGTCAGGCCCATCCTTCTACTGATGAGATGACGGAGGAGCAGGAGAATCTGCTGCAAGTGTTGTGCAGCACCAGTAGTATTGGTGGCACCTGCTAGGAGAATCTCTGTTGGCCACATACATACATGTAATGTGGGGGTGAGGATTTTTCGTCTTCTAATTATGATAGATGTGTGAAACCAGGAAACACACACAACAACATCGAGTACGGTATAAAAAGGGCTCAACCGGCATAAGCCGAGCGTACAGTGATGCGGACCCTGGCCTCGTGTGTCCTACTGCTGCTGCTGCTGCTGCTGCTGTTGTGCTGCGGGAGACGCACTGCTGCTGCTGCAGATGTCGTACATCAGTACAAGAATGGGTGGCACCTTTACTGCGAGAAAGCAGCTCTTGCTGTTGGACAAAACATGTGAGATCCAGCTTTTTGTGTCCTCAAATTATTATCGGGCTGAATTTCAACTAGAAAGCACTGTTTTTCATATGTCAAGGAGAGCAGAAGAGACCAAGAACGTTTGCGATATTGAGGCTCACCCACGATGGCGTGCAGTTGTTGTTGTCTTCACATTAAATCGTCCTTTCTACCAGTACTACGTAGATATTCGTTCGTGTGTTCAAATATAGCACAAAACAGAATAATCTGTACGCGCCCAGCTTTATGCATCGCAGATATGACTACTGCAGGTGTATTGCTGGGGTCGCGCCTTATTATCGCCAACTACTACTACACCCCTCCACTGTTTGGTTTTTATTGATCAATCTCAGTGACACCACAGCAGCAACAGATACAGCAGCAGTAGTACACGTCTTTCGATCGTCATATAACCTTTACCCTAGGTCCGTGACGCACGCTACGCACCTGGCTTGCTCGGTCCGTTTACCTGGGGTAAATTGGTACTACTGCTGTAGATACCTACTACAGGATTATGCAAATAGGTATCACATGCAGGTATCATACCTATTTGTAGCAAGTAACCCAGTCGCACGCTCTCAGCAGTAGGTAATCGCACCGGGCAAGAGCGACAAAGCCCCATTCTGTCGCCCGTCTCTTTCTACCCCCTCTGTCTCGGTGTGCCATGCTCATAACGTGTAGAGTAGAAGTACACAGTAGTAGCAGTAGCATAGTATTAAGAGTACCGGAAATAGTAAGAAGTGGTATGTATGATATATATCAAGAGTCGTACGGAGTAGCAGCAGTTGTGGTAAAAGTAGTAGAGTAGTAGTTGTTGTTATAGTGGTTACTACCAAGTACCTGGTACTGCTGCAGTATACAAGAGTAGGAGTAGTAGTAGTGCAGGAGTGATGCTGCTGCCATGAGTCTGGTGCTGTGACCATGAGTATACACCGCTTTTGACAGACACCGTAGAGACAAACATTTCAGGACGAGTCCATATGTTTTTTTTTCATGATGATGCCCTCAATAATATTACTATTATCATCATCTTTGCCATCCGACAGTGTCGTGCAGCATGAGCATCAACGTTGATCACTCGCAATATTTCCGAAAGCAGTAAATCACGCAAACAAAGGAAACCTATGCGCAAAGCCTAACTTCCTTCTACGTCTACTTCCCGCTAAGCTTTATCCACAATACGGTATTTGTTGTCCTTGCTCGCTCTTTCTTCTCAATATCCCCTCTTTCAGTTCTATCTTGAGTCCTAAGCCGCATCCAAGGTCCATCCCCACGCCATCGGTGTGGATCTGTCACCCCCCCCCCCGCCTGCTCCTTCTCGCTTCTTGGCGGTTCCTAAGCTGGAGTTTGAAGCGCGACACCCTCCTTGAAATGGCGACTTGTGTGGTGACCGAAACGATTTGTAGCAGGCGTTCTTACACCACTCCTTTCTTCACCATACACCCGCCGTCCCTCCCCCCCACGACACTAGCTGCCAGCTGGTCGATGAATTCGCTTCCCTCTACCCCGAGACGCCCAAAGGTTTCCACCGCTAAAGTGGCTAGTTAGTGACTCCGTTCGTTGAAGGACACATGTCCCGGACGAGCGTAAGTGTTGGCGCTTGCGCGCCTCGGAGGTAGAGGCAGCTGATCCATCGTGATCTGCACTGCCTCCTCGCAGGTGTACCTGCGCTTGAGGGTGAGCATGGCTGACGTCCAGCAAGATGGACTTCTCCCTGTATGCTCCCTGTTTGGAGCGTCCCGGAGACCTCCTCTCCTGACTACAATGTCCATCGGCAGATTTCGATCTTCGGTGAACGGTTCGCCGTTCTCCACTTGGTGTTGAATTCCCAGATGCTCCATTGTGCGGGACATCGCGTGGACAAGCGGCTGGTCCTGGTTGACTTGCGCCCCTGCTCTGGGACAGATGCGTGCGTGGCGGGTGTCTACGTCAATCCTACAAAGTTGTACAGATAATGATCACCTCAGCCGAGTTGCTGCCTAGATTTATTCGCTGTAATAGTAATTGAGAGTATGTACGAGTACGCATAGTGTTCGAGTTCTACTGCTGTTGCCACCACGAGCCAGTTGCTGTTGCCGGTATAGTATTTAGTAGACAGCCAATCGAAACCTTTCATGTGACCAAAACTGGGACTTTTCCTCGTGCCTCAACCAAACCGTACGTACACCTGTACCTGAATGAATACAGAGAAGACGCTGCTTCCTATAGGTAAGTTATAGGTATTACGGTAAGTGCATGAATAGTGATGTTTGAGGTTATTTAGCCTCTCTCGCTGTTTCTGACACATACAGTTATATAACAAATACCAGGGAGGTAGTATATGTATACGTATACCAGGTATTTGCTAATTTTTCGTACTTTGGCCAAATATTTTCTTCGCACGGGCATTTTTCGGCAAAACAGCATGTACTCGGACACATGGAGCCCGGCCGGACATATTGGTGTAGGTCTCGGCGCCATCCGTGCACTCCGGAGCGCGTGAGAGGCGCTAAAAGTTTGTCCCCCGGCGGGAGTGGATAAGACGAGATTTCCCTGGTTTCGATACGAGAGGCCTTATTTTGTACCAGGTACCAGGTAAGGGTCGTTATTATCGAGGAACTTGAAAAAAACAAAAAATGGAAAATTTGGAAGTTGCTCGGATATGAATGGCTCTAAGTACGTATCGGTCAATTGCCTTCTGTTTCTTTCACACCAGGTGCACAACAGACAATCATCCACCGATCACACCGTTTCAACGCTGCCACCCACTCGCCGTGCGTGTGCGACACACCCATATGCGCAGTATTGCTATGGTTCGGTGTTTTTGTCGGAACCTACAGTCCGTATTTCACAACCTGCCTCACCAGGTACCATACTTTTTTCAAACCTTTTAACGTTCAAAGCCAGGCTGGCGTACGTGTATCCTCATCATGCTGCTTCTTCTGCGTGTTGCTGTATGTGATCCAACAAGGCCACTGCTCTTCTAGCTGTGTGCTCGGCACATAGTGCGCCAAGAGCAGCATACTATGCACACACACTGTCAGTACTCCTAGTAATGTCTGTTGTTGCCATCGGCATTGGCCCATGCACATACGACCGACTGCTACTACTACTATTAATACTGCTCTGGGTGACCGGCATATTTTGCTCCATACCGATCCCTCGATCCTGAATCGTGTACATTCATCGAGTCCAGTACAACCAATCGGCCAAAGCGTCGTGTACAGCAGCATTCGTACAAAAGTACTTACAGTAGTTACTGACTACTGTGTGTCCTACACTGCTGACCGATAGGTCCTAGAGCAAGGTTAAAGAGCACAGCAACACATACCTTCGTCGCTGTACGCGTATCTTCTGCTGCAGCAGTATCTTATACCATGGTAGTATGGAAGTTCACAGAAGTAATACTGCTATACATCTACAGCAGCAGTAGTAGTTGTACCTGCACAATCTACTATGAAAGATCCTGCAAAGTGTTTTACAATACGAAAAGTGCAAGCGGGCATCATTGGACTTCTGTCTTTATTGTAGGTAATAATCTGAACTTGACTCAGCGATGCGTTACCGGTGTTCGACCCTCACCATGTACACTTCTTATATTTTTTGATATTTTATATCAGTTTGTACCGGTACATCCACCTTGCTTTTTTGGCCTACCAGGTACCGTCTTTACGTACTACAAGTTGTACGTTTTTACGCAAGGAAGTCCGTGGAGTTTGGGCGCGCTCATGTGTGGCGTGCGTACATACCCCAACATTTATTTCACAGTTGCTCCCCATACTCGGGAATAAAGCAAAGAATGTTTGAGATAAACCTGAGATGCTGTGTAGGCACTTCGTGCTTTCTCGCAGAATTTCGGGTTTGCACTGGAGCAGATACTGCGAGTGTGCTTCATGTATCTCGGGGTTCTGTACTAATGTGCGGGTACTGCGAGTATACTTGAAGTATTCTGTCCGTTGCTGTTATTTGTGTTCTTGAAGTATGTGAAGTATATACTTTGACCGTCTGTGCACCGTGTCGACAATTCTCAGAGCCATTGTTCGGCACACACAACTCACTCACAGATGGTTCGACAAGTGGGAGTTGGAGTAAATTACTTTTGCTGGGGACAACTCGAATTGGCAGATTTCGGGAATATGTACCGCGAGGAGTATGTATGTACATCAAATATTCCTAGTATCTCGGTGTTGTGTATATTGTACCCCGAGCACAAGCAACATTTATTGTGCGGCAATATATTGTTTTTGTGTTGTGCTGGATTTATCTCAGCCGGTCACGAAGTATCATGCCGCAACCACGACCTCGTGCAACTGTTTGTACTTTTAAAACCGCACAGTCCCGTTTTGGGGACAATTTACTCGAAATTAGAGTGGTTCGTTCCCAAAATGGGACTGTAGTCCTAAAAGGGCCTCAAGCATTGAATTGATCGTTACGGCGAGTCACCTGTTCAGGATCAATATCCACTTGCTTGCTACCTGTATACCCTCTTTTATACTATTGCAGTAGTAATGATTCCACACTATGTCCACAAACAGCGGTACCTAGCCTGTCCTCATAAATATGTGTGTGTTCTTCACGTTAATGATGGGTGGTGCAGCTACTTTGTAATTCTGAACGGACAGGTGTGCAGGTATTTCGAACGACGAGTACTATTTCTTGCGCTACTCCCCTATGTCTAGGCACCTCCCGGAGGGGAACCTTGTAGTGTAGTATCATTGTTAGACTTGCCATCCGACAATATGCAGCATGATGAGCTTCAACACATTGATCAATCAAAACATATTTCTGATAAAAGATATCCCCAGATATAAAGTAAACCTATACACAAGGTCTATCTACGTACCTTCTATGTGGCTACTTCCTTCCTGAACCATCTACGATACTCTATGTGTTGTCTTTTAGCTCCCTCCTACCAGTACTCATTACTTTCTATTCTTGAATCCTAAGCCGCATCCAAGTTCCAAACCCACGCCATCGTCGCGAGTCAGCCATCTCCCCCATCCTGCCCCTTCTCGATTCCTGACTATCCCTAGGTTGGAGTCTAAATTGCGTTACCCTCCTCGAAATGGCGACCTGTGCGGTCCTCGAGACGATTTGGAGTAGGAATTCCTTCACCAACCCTGACAGTTGTGTGTGTGTGTTCTTCACATTCAACTGTTCTTCTACTCGTCGACATCCAGTATTCCCAGAATCTGTGCTGATTCTTCACACCCTGGAGAGATACAAGCTCTGTGGCCACGGACTACAACACAGAGATAACACATCGTAATGTATTAGCCTACGCAATACCATGCCCTCGCACTGGGTACGACAAGCCCAACATACATACATACGCCAGCAACCAAAATACATCGTGAAAGGAGAAACAACGAAAGAAACCAAAACAAAAACAAACGATAATGAATAAAAAAGGGGAGCCACAGCTCGGAAGATAGAAACGAACTCCAAGCATGAGCCGAAATGGACATGCAAGGAGAAAAGAAAAAAAGGGCAAAAAAGGGGAAAACACCCCGGAGAAAACAGTACCAGAACCAAGACTGGGACGGCCAAATGAAACAAGCTCGTCACCCACCCACAGTACAAGACTTCTTTCATAAGGATGAGAGGTGGAAAAGACAGGAATAAAAGCCAGAAATTCACGAAAAATCAAGGTACCAAGACATCACATTCTGAGCAGCCGCAGCAGTTGGCGGCACGAGGAGCATAGAAAAGTTCCACCTGCTAGTCGGCCTGGTACCTTGCTACCCTGTCTGCGGTTTCTTTCCTACTTTCATCTACCGCGGTTTCC
>JBBMHQ010076165.1:0-12249 GCA_037834295.1 Postelsia palmaeformis
AGGTTGTCCCCTTCTTTTCTCATCCCATCTGTGACAAACGACAATCGCCCAATTTCCGCCTCCAGATTCACAGCTCGTGCTCGCGCCTCCTTTACACGGCTGGATCCTTCCTCCTCACGCCTTCTCTCCTCTTCCTTTCGCCTTCGCTCCTCCCCGACTCCCAGGGTAGCTTGGACTGAGCGCACTTCTGCCTGCACGCGCAGCCTGCTGTGCTTCTCCGCCACCTCGGCCGGGTTCTTGGCTGATCGGCGGGCTTCAACCCCCTCATCGCATAGAGCAAGCGCCACGTCGCGAGCCCTAGCTGCAACGCCGTGGCGTCGCTCTATAATTTGAAGCTCGCGGCCCTCCGCTGCGTTCTCAACACGCCTGGTCCTCCCAGCTTCGGACATCGTAACTCCAGTTCGAGCGAGGAACTCTCCGCTGTTTTTTTTAAGAGCTGTATGTCTGCCTTTTTTTGTCCTAGTCTTTTGTCGCCTAGATTCACCCATCCTACTTAAACAGGCTATTTTTAGCGGGCTCTATCTCCTCAGCAAATGGCTCAATGGGGGTACGGTTTTGTCCGATGCGTCCGCCAAATCCGGATGAAGAATCCGGGCGATTCACATTTTGAATACGTTACTTGTACGCATGCTACTGTTGAATATAGCAAAATATACGTGAAATCGCTGATTTTGGGGACATTTCCACTCGTAGCTTGGTCACCAGAGAGCGGATCAAAATTCTGTTTCGCCCCACACCTAGATCGTATGGTCTTACAGGTGTCAGAATAGTTTGAACCACCACCTCGTGACGTAGAGCGAGCTAGCTATTAATTAAAACGCACTTTTGAGTTGTATACTATCATCAATATGTTTCAGGGCCGCGAGGAAAAAAAGGCTATATTGACTTTTTCTCGTCTCCTTTGGTTGGTAATTTGATCAGCCTGGTATGCATTTCATCGCGTTCATCATGCCATTGTTTAGTGGTCGATATGCACCACGTTCCTGAGCCTAACTGTATCCTATTGTAGACAAACCAGAATCAAATAACCAGAACAAAAAAAAGGCTAAACCAAGGCTAACCGAAGGAGGGAGTGGAAACGGTGGGGGCTCCGCGGGACGCACAAGAGTTCTGCAGCACCCCACGTGTAAGGCTGCCACTCCCATGGCGTTGAAGACACCACGATATGTACACGGCGTTCCATGCTGTAGTATAGCGGGTGGGTTGGAGGTCGGTCTTGATATGGCCGAAGTCGTCCAGGCCCCGGATGATGTAGGAGCTGCCCGGTGAAGGTACCGGTGGAGTTCCCGGAGAGGAGGTTCGCCTGGCGGTGCTTTGTCGGCGCTCCTGACCAGTAGAATAGGATGTGGCGCCGTATATGTTGAAGGTCGAGCTCGCGCTCCCAAGAGGAGTTGAGAAGTCCACCCCAATGAATCTCGTACAAAACGACGATGACCCCGTCCCGACCGTGTACGAGTTGATGGCCAGTGATCTTCTCGACGTCGAGGCGTTTCGGCAAAGGTCCGAAGTAGTCGACGCTGACAGTGATACCAGGCCCGTTGGGCAACGGAAGAAAAAGGGTGGGCCGACAAGCCGGGAAATTTTCCGCGCCTGACATTGGCAGCGGCGGATCCACCAGCGGACGGAGGCGTCCATGTCAATCCACCAAACGAAATGTGTCAATATGCGGACCGTTCGGGTGACTGTCAGGTTTAGAGAGGTAATGGCGTGGCATGTGTTCAGTACCCAAGGGCGCATTAACATTGGTGCTTAGACGCGTGGGGTGAGGGGGGCGGGTGGTGGTAGGCTTTCGCCGGACGGGATTGTGGGTGGTCGTTGAACCAGGAGGGTGGTTCCGTCGCCGGTACCGTGCAGCCTGATTTTGGAGGCAAGAGTAAGGACGTCCGAACGTTGTGGGTGCCAGACCGAGGGAATGAAATCCAAGAGGTCGTTCGGCGTGAGGGCAGGGGAGTCTAGCGACAGGAAGCAGATGGTGGCGCAGCACAGGGACTCTGCCCGTTGTTCTCGCGCCCGGCGTTTATGGGTGGTGTAGTGCTCAACGCAGGCGAGGAGGTAGGAGGCGTCATCGGACTCGACGAGGGACTCCGGAAGGGGCAGTGACAGTGGTGTTGGTACGGGAGGAAAATACGTTGTCAAAGGAGTAGGTAGGTCTTAGTGTAGTGGGCGCCAATGGCTCGGGTGGCGTCGATGGTGCGGGTGGTGCGGGGGCTATGGCTGGGGGCGTCGTCGTTTGATGAAGCCTTAGGTAGGCCCCGGCCGGGGGCGTAGTCGTATGGTAGGTGGGTGTAGATCGTTTGCGTACGACGGATGGTGGTCGGCGTCCGAAACGATTATCGACTGTGGGCCGAGGGGGCAGCGGTGACGCGATGGCGGGTCCGAGAAGGTATCAGACCCGAAAGGGCTTGTTCTGTGAGGCCAATGGTGGACGGCGGAGAGCTGACGGACGGCCTGGAAGCCGAGCCTGGAGGAGCTCCGGTGTTCACGGCGGTATTCTCGGTGCCCAAAAGCTGTCCGGCGGTGGAGTCGTAGGCCTCAATAGACCCGGCGAAGGTGTGGGGTGCGGGGAAAAGGGTGGGGTGCTCCATCCGTTGTCCCAGTAGGTGGAAGTCGCTGAAATCGTCGTCGGCGAAAGGGAGCGGCTAGATGGTTGGGATGGGCTTTGAAGGAGAGGATACGAGCCAACCCAAGCCGATATGCCCGGGGGCAGGGCCGTTCGGCGCGAAGCTGCAGGGGTGGATGACGTAGATGCCGACAATATCGGGGCCAGTGAGGTGGTTGAGTCCGATGCGGTCGGCGCCAGTGGCTGGTTGGGGAAGCCGGGAGAGGAAGTCGGCGTTGACGTTGGTCATACCCTTCCGGTGCTCCAACGTGTAGGTGTACGCCGCAAGGAACTCGAGTCAGCGCCGGATACGGGCGTTATGTTCTCCGACCTTGGCGGTGTTTTCGAGCGCCGGAGAGTGTTGTAAGGGATACCCTGATCTAGGTAATCGATCGAGGTTTTACCCCTATGGCCCGGTCAGTCATACCTTCACACTTGACGTCGTCGAAGACAACGGCTCGAATCTCACCTCGAACGTTTCTTTTACAAAAACACTTGCGTATGTAGTCCCTAAAGACACATATCCGTGGTTCCCCAGGTAAGGAAACGAAGTGGGTAGATCAGCGTACAGCCGTAAACAGATACCGACGCCCCGACGATCCCGCCGTTCAGAGGGGAGAGAGTGCTGCAAGAAATATTCTGAGCTGGGCAATCGATCGATATTTTACCCCTAAAGCTCAGTAGGTAACACCTGCACATTCCATGCAACCTTCACTCATATCACGATGAGCAAGCAGTAGCAGTACCCTTCTGGTGTGTTGTAGCTGCCGTAGCGTTAGTACGGGTCCTGCCGACCCTGCTAGCAACTGTTTAACAGCTTGAGACCCTACCCGTATGTCCGGTGATATAAGGACCGTTTTGAATATGTTTATCATCAAGGGTCGATCTTAACGAGGAGTGTTCAGGTTTATCAAGTTTTTCCCGAATTTTTGGTTTTTTCCCGTTTTTTATCTGGGAAAGCCGAACAAGTCCGACCCCGAAAAATGACATCCAGAAGCTTTTAAGGCTTTCCAGGAAAATTAGGTACAAGGTTGTAGAGGATCCGGCAGCCCCACTGCTCGAGCTGTGCCACCACTTGCGAGCGCACAGGGCTGACAAAAGGGTCATTTCTAAGGTAATTCGCAAGTCACGGCCGAACGCAGAAGGCGCAAGGGCTTTCTGGGCTCTCGTGGCCGAGTTCACAAGGTGACCGCGCCGAGATGGCCGAGACCGACTGAGCTCGGTGAGGGTAGTCGCTGAGATATTGTCGCGTTGGGCGTTGTAGTGTAACGAGCTGGTGATGGATTCCACTCTCCAAGGCATCGACACCTGCCTACGAGTCATCATGCAGAAGACAGTGGGACCACCGAACGGTTGGGTTCCGCGAACGCAGATGCTGTAGTGACGGTTTTGTGCCTTGTGGACGATTATTTCGCGAGCCAACTGAGGCACGTACTCGATAAGGTTCAACCCTCCGGAAATCGGTGAAATGCCGAAATTCAGGGGAAAACGAAAGATATTTCGTGTGTTCAAGATCGACCCTGAATAGTCCTTACTTTTCCGGACAAAGTGGTAAATCCTACCTACCGGTTACCTGGTATCTGATATCGGTACCAGGTACCTGATATATGCTAAAGAATATACGGAAAAGCGTTGACTCACATCTCGCTCAAAATCATCCTGAAAGAAGTAATTCCCGCATACAAAGGAATCCTATGCACAAGGTCTATTGACTTTATATATCTACTTCCCCCTGTGTTTTTTCTACGATAATCAATGTGTTGTCTTTGCTCTCCCTCCTACATCTCAATATGTACTCGCAACTTTCTATCACTAAATCCCAAGCTGCATCCAAGCTCCATCCCTACGCAATCGGTGTGGGTCTGTCATCCCCCCCCTCTGTCCTCCTTCTTGATTCCTGACAACCCCTAAGCTGGAGTCTAAATCGCGATACCCTCCTCGAATTGGCGATCTGTGTAGTATAAATATATCGTATATGCCTGGTACCTGGTATCATATTCCGGGTATTCCAGTATAGGGGAAACGGCGCATTTAGACGAGTACGAGTACGTACGTCTCTCCAAATCACACTTCTGTTTCTGCTGCTGTACATATATAAAAAATGCATGTCAAGATTGTTTTTTCGGCCCTTTCGTTGGGGTTGGGGGGGGTACTCGAAAGGAGAGATGTACTCGATCTCATGCATGGCCGTGATCGTATGGCCATAGACCCTCGTTTCCCTACAATGCCGGGACGGAGCATGCCGACCAGGCAGACATTGCTTGCACCAAGCGTGAAGCGCCGTGAGGTGTCCGGTGAGTCGTATCAAGGGTGAGCTGAATCCTGTCGAGAACCGCTTGTGAGGTGGACTTGCATATGGGTGACAACTCCAATCAGTTATGTATTTTCCGGTGTAGCCACTTCCAGAAACAGCAATAATGGGAGTACTGTTATAAGAGATTACCCTGGGCTGGGTAATCGATCGATATTTTACCCCTATAGCTCAGTGGGTAACACCCTCACATTTGACGTCGTCCAGGTCACGGGTTTGAACCTCACTTCGAACATTTCTGTATAGAAACGCTTGCGCGTGCCTAAAAACACATCTCCCTAGTTCCCCAGGTACTGAAACGTAGCGGGTAGGTCAGCGTACAGACGAGTATGTATACGGTTCTGACGCCCCAAAGATCCCGCCGTTCTGACGGGGGGGGGGGTCATAAAGATTACCCTGGGCTGGGTAATCGATCGGTCTTTTACCCCCATAGCTCAGTGGTTGACACCCTCACAGTACCATATAGCCCTTAGGTGCCTTGCCATGAACACTACGTGAAACAATATATTATCTTGTTGTGCGGAGTAAAGGTGATTTACCTCGCACGAATGATCTAACTCGACGACCAGCTGTGGGCTACCGCCACAAAAAAGAAATAACGGTACGCTGGTTGTCTACCTCACGCATTGCGGAGGGGCATATTAAATACGGTAACACAAAAACCTGTTTGTCAATGTTTGTACTATAATAACAATGTTTGGTCTTAGTTCCTATGGTTCCCCGTAATGGTGAGCGGCATGTTTTACAGTGTGCCGTTGCCAACCGACGCCAACTCAACCTATATAGGGGGCGGGAGGGGTTAGTTGTATGATATTCCAGTCTGCGGACGACCTTGTCCTAGCTATTGAAAACGGCATTTATTATTAATACCGGTAGTTAATACCGGTGCCTGGTACCAATAAGTAAAAGAAAGACTGCAGCTGTGAATGGAGTGAGACCTTTTACGATTAACATCCGAGATTTTTCGTTTTCGAGCGTGAATTGCGCAAGCATGTGTGTGTGTTCCTCACATTGAACTGTTATTTCTACCCGACGACATCCAGCACAACCAGTGTCCGTGCCGATTCTTCTATCCTAGAAAACATTCAAGTTATGTGGTCACAAAGCTGTATTCATTTTTGATGGCGACAGGATGAGACGAAACTGTACAGCAGTTAGTTGCTGTCGTAGTGCTGCTATAGTATTTACAGCAGGGATGTGCAGAGACAGTGCGTCTACGAACACCAGACCAGACAACCCTCGCACCACCGCTCGCCATCAAAGCAGCAGGCCAGAGGAGACGGCCCAGTTATTGTACCTGGGCTGCAAAATCCACGAAAACGCCGTCCTCTCGCTCGAAATCGACCGACGGATCAGTCACATGCGAGCATGCACCAAACGGTTCGGTCCGGAGTTGTATGATAGGGCGACCACCTTTCTTAGCCTGAAAGTCCGAATGCTGGAAGCCGAGGTGATTGAGACCCCGATGTACTGGTGTGTGACGTGGACCCTCAGAGCGAAACACTTTGCCAAGCTTCGAGCGGCTCACCACCAATCCTTTTGCAAGTCATTGGCTTCCTGACGCCGACTTTGTATTGACCACATCACTATATCATACGCGAAGGCCCTCAAGATGACACGTTACGAGAGCATCGAAACAACCACTAGTAAACGGCGGCTCTTTTTTGCGGGGGCCGTGGCACGGCAAAGCAAGGAGCGATTACCCAGTCGGGTAATGTTCGTTACGATGGCTGGTGGGGAGAACCCGAGACCTGACGGGCAGTGAAGACTTGGCTGTGAGATGTATAGTCGAAGACCTTAGGAAGTTCCGAGCCACCAAGGGGTCAACGGAACTTGCCCCCTTGAGGTTAGAAGTTGAGACCGCGCTGTGGTCCACTGCGACAAAAAAGGCGGGGAAGTAGTACTGGGGGGTCCTCGAAGCAGCCAAACGGTTCATGGTGAGGAGGCACGAAGATTAATACAGCTAAATAGGCAGCGCCGCGCATCCGCCGTGGATGGTGTCCAAGGAAATGGAGGGAGGGGGGGCAACAGGATGAGTCGAAGGAAACCCGACCAAGGGAATGCGGGGATGGCGCGTTTTACGATAGAGGTGGTAACTTTCCGCTTGAATGTTTTCTAGATGACGGGGGGCTCCTGAACCCAAAATCATCGGGATGCCAATCTTATTTCGGAAAATGACGTTTTTGTATGGTTGGACCACGGGATTATTCATAGGGGGGCATTTTGTTTTTTGCTGAACTAAGTTTTCGAGTGAGGTATGGAGCTCTTCGAGTGAGGCTGACTCTTATGGGACCAGAAACCAGAAAGCAGAGCAGGAGTTCCTCTTTATGGTGTTGAAATCTCCACAGCCGATGGGAGATATTATCTGGTATGCCGCATCAGGAAAAAGCTGCGCTTTGAACACACATCACCTACCACCGCCGATGATTCTTCGCCTCGCAGGGAACGAAATGACGTCAGACCTTCGGGGCCGTATGCTCCACTGCTCCGAAAGTGCTCGCTACCAAGTTTGAGGATCGTTGATGCTGTGGGGCCGGAGTTCTCAGTCGAGATGTAGAGCCTGACCCATTTCTGGCCGGTTTTTCTTAGACGAAGCTGGGTCCCATTTCCGTCTGAAAAAAAACGGCCAGAAATGGGTCAGGCTCTCACGTCTCGAGCAAGAACTCCGGCCACACAGCATCAACGACCCTCAAACTTGGTAGCAATCACTCTCAGAGTAGTGGAGCATGCGATCTCGGAGTGTTGACATCATCTCGTGCCCTGTGAGGCGGAGAATCATCGGCAGTGGTAGGTGTTGCGTGCTGAAAGCACAGGTTTTCATGTTTAGGCAGTGATCGGAAATGGTTCATGTCTACCGACGGCACTACCCTGGGGTTTCTATACGATGAAGGGTGACCCCTGTTTTGTTTTCTGGTTTCTGGTCCCATACGAGTCAGCCTGAGGAGCCTGAAATAGTTCCGGTGAACCTCTGTCAGAGAACGCCTCGGAGGGGAGGGAACCAGATGAGTAGAAGGGGAAACGCGATGGACAGAAGTAGGAAGAAGATGGCAGACAGGGTTGCAAGGCACCAGGCCGACTAGGAACTAGAGCATGCCTAATGGCACTCGTGCCACCAACTGCTGCAGCTGGTTCGAATCTGAGATTCCTTCAGTTTTTTTTTCTTCTTTATTTGGCGCTCGACCCTCTGAAATTTTCAAATTATTCATTCGTCTTCAATTCCTCTATTTATAAGCCTTATCATGAAAAGAGTCGTGTGGCGTGGGTGGATGACGAGGCTGTTTTGCTTGTTTTGTACTGTCTGACGCCGAGGGGCGAGACTTAGTTGACGAACGCAGGACGGAGACGGCAGACAAGGTAGCAAAAGTGCCAGGCAGACTGTTGGGGATAACCTGGCTATGCTACTCGTACCACAAACTACTGCGGGTACCTGGAGGGGGCTTAAGTGTCTGTCACATCCCCTGCACGGAGGCACGACAATTTTTCTAGTCTTGTTTTTTCTCTTCTTATTTGTTTTTTTCGTCCGCGTTTTTCATTGTTTTCTCTCGTTTTCTTTCTTTTGAAGAATGTGTATGTCATGCCTGTCATATCCAGTATGATGGCATGGTATTGAAGTGTCTGCTGTTCTCACTATAATACGTAACAATATGTGTGTGTTCTTTACATTAAACCCTTCACATTCTACCGGTCGATATCCAGCATAACCAGTGTCCTTGCCGATTCTCCAGTCCTAGAAAAATGCAATGTATGTGGTCAAAAATATACCCCACACCTCGTAATGAGACTCGACGCCTCATGCGTGGGACAAACACGCAATACGAGAAGAAAAGGTTACGATTTGCCAACGGCAAATGGGGTACGAACCGGGGCACGAAGATGCCAAAAGACGAAATTCAAAGACGTGGGCGGAGGAAGTAACAAACAAAAGTTAAAACAGTGTACGTTGCGATGTATAAAAGCAAGATCCTGAGCGTGGACATGAAAACGCTACGTAGCGCGGGGTCATTGATCGGGCCAAGGAGAGAATGGCAGATGCCGGCCGAAGGAAGGCACACGAACAAAACTCTGAAGGCTGAGAGCGGTACGAAAGTGAGAAGTGCGCTGCAGCTTGGAAACAAAGATAGGTGGGTCGGCAACGAAGGAAGCAGAGGCCGGTAACAACGTGAGGTCAATTGTCTATTGATGTAGGAACCCGCCAGAGCTGGGTGGTGAACACGCACGACGCGTGCCAAGCCCGAACTCAGGAAGATTACACGCCCGGAAACAGGTAGGCAGAAAAAAAGGGTCAGAAGGGGATGCTTCGTGTACCACAAAAACGAAGAAAACAAACCCGCGTGTTCCATACTATACTGAAAGAACTGAAAATATGTCGAGGGCCACAGTCGCAGGCGTTTAGAGGACAGCCGCCGTGGGGAGGATCGGGCGGGCAATTTGAGGGCATGGAGCACGCCAGCAGCGTAGAAGCACGCACCATTTCGGCGGAGTCCACAGAGCGGCAGATCAAGATGTGGCAGGAAGCAGGGGCAGCGCCGATGTTTCTGCTGCGGGGGAGGGGGGTGGTTGTCCTGCCGATGTTGTTCAACGAAATTTCTCATGTGATCAGGCTAATTGCCGACTCCAACAAGCGCCTCGTCGGTATGATCGCCCCCCTGATAGAAAACATCGGCAGCGATGCTATATCGCCGCCGGTCGATCAGGGAATCTTGGCCGTACCCTGGATCCCAAAGGTGCACTTCCAAAACTTCGTCGAAGTTCTGACGACAGTGATCCAACAGGGACAAGTGGGGTCCAAGGAGGGCGTTATCAGGGCTGGCCAGACTTACTGATCGAGGAGTGGCAGAACATGGCTGATATACTCAGCGCGTACATGAGTATGCACTAATAATACAACACGCTCCTACCGAGGCAGCAGGAGGTACGGGGGCGCCAACTGAGACATCAACGGTTGTTCGGACTGTGTTTAACGCCGCGTTACTGGTGAAGAGCGCATTCCCCAACTCTACCCGTCCGGAAGGTGAGCGTGCGGGGATAAATGCCCCAGCGTTCACGTTGCTGAGCAAGCTGACCTTGCGGGATAGTGTCAGTCTGGTGGGTCGGATGGACACCGCGTTCGATTGGCCCAGGCAAGGCGACTCAGTACCGGCGGAAAAAACGCTCAAGAGAAAAGTGGGCACAAGCGGAGTTCACTCATCGGCGGTGCGTCCGCGCACAAACGGGGTGCCGCGAGCTTGGCCCTTCGTATCGGGCATACAGCAGATGCGCGAACCAGATGGAACGTGCCATTTCGGATGGCGGAGCAAAACCTCAACCGCAACAACTGCTAGTATTCGCATAGTCCGTTTGTGCAGGATGGGACCGGTGCTCCAGGGTTGCCTCGCCCGCTGCCACCACCGCGTAAGTATCCGCAGCAGCAGCAGCAGCAGAAGTTCCCGCCGGCGGCCGTCGCGAAGGTCAAATTCTCGTATCGGCAGTATCAGGGGAGAGGTGGGGGAGCCCGAAGTAGGCACGGGGCCGGAGCGGAGAGGGGAGGGGATAGTAACTGACAGGGCCGGCCTCGCCTCGAAGCGGGGCCGGACGGCAAGGGGGGCAAGGCAGAAGGCGTTTCGCCGTTTGTGGACACCAATACCTCAGTGGCAATGACTGGCGCGCCGCGTCCGGGTTCGGTGTCGCAAACTGTGTTCGTGGATGAGTCGTATGCCTGTGAGCGTTCCGAGTTGTATCATGCAGGTAGGACAACATTTACAAGTTCTGAACAGAAGAGCAGGATATATAGTCATGGCCAGTTGCCTGACCTTAGTTGTACCGAGTCAGAACAGTAGTAAGGCTAGACTTTGGTTCCAGGGGCAGGGCGAGTTGCCTGCGCGGATTGTTTCGAGTCGAAGAAATTAGCACGAGACATAATTACTGTGGGCATGGCCAGTTGCCTGTCCTTGATTGTTCCAAGTCAAAAATGAAGGGCAATAACTCGAGACAGGGTCATGGTTACGGCGAGTTTCCTGGCCGTGAGCGTGCCGAGTCGAAAAATAAAAAATGTTATACAGGATTGCTGCGGGTAGCAGAACCGTCTTAGCCACTCGCCTGATCATGATTGTTCCGAGTCGGAAGAGGATAGCAGAGAGTCTATGCAGTGGCTTCAGGATCAGGTCGGATAAAACTCGCCCGATATGGAAGTGCTGTGGTCATGGTCAGCTGCCTGGCCTGGAATATTTCGAGCCCGAACAGGATAGCAGTAATTCTAGACAGTGTTATTTCGGGTCATGGTCAGTTGCCTGACCTTGATCGTGCCCAGTCGGCGCAAGGCTGGCGAGGGTACTATGAAGCAACGAGTGTAGCGGGTGCGCAAAGCAAAATTATGTACCCGAGTCGGGACAGCTAATAGGACCTTCATATGCAGATGAACTGTACTACACTCAAGTTCAGACATACACATTAATCAACGAAGGCAGCAGCAGACAAATAAAAAAATATTACTTGAACGGGAAATGGAAGCAAACAAAAGCATTAATACTCGTAGTTGACCAAAACTAGCAAGAAAGAAATAATGCGAAAGGTGGCTGCGACAGGCACAGAGAATTTACATGCTAGTGATGGGAGACTGGGAGGCGTGGCTGTCGGAATCGGAGGGATCCTGGTGTCACCTTTGTGGCCCGTCGGTCAGGTGGAACATTACTTCGGGGATATCGGAGGCTTCCCCGCAATAACGGAGTTCATGTACATTATCAAGGATGGCGTTCCAGTAAAAACGATAGTCGCTAACCTTGACCTAACAAGAGCAATGCAGTATGGTAATCACAGCCCTACTAGGCCGCATGGACTTGTAGTGTGGGAAACTTTATTCGAAGATATTCGACGTACTCGGGTATCATTAATTATTAATAGTGTTTGTCAGAGATGCGGCTACCTTTTTTGGAGTAAGTACCCCCTGGGTGCCGTGGTCACGCACGAGGTCAGAATCATTAACGACTACGAGTACGATAAGTTGGATGCCAGAGTGGCTAGGAGGGAGAGGTGGGGTCTGAACCAGAACACGTAAACGAAAGGAGTACCAAGAGGCATGTGTGGTGACGCACTTCCCGCCCTCCTAAAGACTCTAACAAATCTGCGAATGAATATGGTCCCTCCACGTACGTATACTAATAATGGTCAAAGCAGACCCAACAGGTGCCGTCAGGAGTGTTAGTCGGTTTTTCGTACTGCGGTTCCGAAACTTAAACGTAGGAAACGGGTTATCCCGAAGGCTTTGTTTTGTCTGAGAGCAGGGTGTTATTTATTTATTTATTTATTTATTTATTTATTTATTTATTTATTTATTTATTTATTTATTTATTTATTTATTTATTTA
>JBBMHQ010076176.1:0-12246 GCA_037834295.1 Postelsia palmaeformis
TGGGTTGGGTTGGATTGGGTTGGATTGGGTTGGGTTGGGTTGGGTTGGGTTGGGTTGGGTTGGGTTGGGTTGACTCGGGGTATAGTTTGATTTGGTTCGGTCGAGTTGGGTCCGGTTGGGGTTGGGTTGGGATTAGGTTTGAGGTGGGGTGTAGCTTGACATGGGTCTGTGGGTGCGAGTTGGGTGGGTGCATGGATGTAACTTGGGCGGGTGGTTGGGTGCATGGTTGAGCGTGAGTAGGTTGGATCCTCTGGAAACGCAACCAAGCATACAGCTTTCGTTGGGGTTGCGGCTGGGTCCGTAAGTTCTTCGTCATCAAAGGAGAGGTTAGGTTTTGATATATACGGTTGGCAGGTATGATCGGATGCTCGGACAAAAAGCGCTGCAGCCTCAGCGCAGCTGTACGAAGCGTGCAGTTGAAGGGGCTCCTTGTTTGTTGTTCGGCTACATGGTTACGTTTGTTCGCTGGGGATATCGTCTTGGATCAGATACTTGGATACAACCAGGTGAGACCGTTGTTTGGACGTGGGCACAAACCCCAAAATATCACATGAGCTGGAGGGGGGCAGGAGAGTGTTGGGGTTTGGCTAGAGATGTGGTTGGAAGGCTGGGAAGTGCAACATTTTTACGAAGCGGTACAAAGCGTGGAAGGGGATACCGCTGTGTTTTTTGGGGGTTTCGCTTTCGTTGGGCTAGTGGTCCAGTGGTACCCTCGGACTCTGCTGAGCGTTGACACTGTAGTTCGAATCCCACATGGGTCGAACTTTCGAGATAATTGTACTTGAAAAAATGAATCAAAACGGAATCATCTGCTAAGAGAGCGCCTATTAACAGTAGCAGCGTACATATAGGCGCAATTGGATGGGAGTCCACGAGCAACGAAACGGCTAAAGTCTTGCGATAAAAATGCCTCCCGAGGTGAAAACCGTAGGAGGGAGGAGAGGTTGTTTCGTGACCCCGGATCTGAGTTACGACTAGGCTATGGAGAAGGAAAAAAAAGGCCGAAGATAAGAATGGGATGGGAGAAATGAATAAACAAATACAAATACGACAGCCATGAGTTCGACCGATTGAGTGGTTGGTGTGTGCTCAACTTTATGCTAGTACGTACGAGTACCATCGATTTAGAAATCAATACTGGATCCGGCCCGCCAAGCAGTTTCTACGAGCTGTGCAGTCTTGAAAACAAACACGTACACGTACAACACAACGCGATTAATTCGCACGCCTCCGCAAGCCATATGCTACGATCCGCTAAGCGGCATGTACCAAGAACTTCGGAGTTATAAACTTCAGGCTGAGATTTCTACAATGTTGAAGAATTTTTCAACAAGCAAGCGTTTGAGCTCGGCGAGGGCACAACTCTAAACTCTATATAGTAGCCTCAAAAAGCCCGTGCTCAACGTTGGCATCACAAGAAGCCGCGAGGCTTAGCCGACGCAGGAGACCATCACTGCTCTCGCGTGGCATAATACGGTTACGCCCTCCGTCCGATATCGCACACCTTGGGGTTGAAGACTGCGTGAAGGCTGACATGGCACTCCTTGAGCTTCAGGGCCTCGATGAGGACGTTGATGTCGTAGTACCCCACCTGGGGGACCAGCGACTTGTACGGGTTAACCCACATGCGTCCCATGCCGGACTCTTGCCGCATGGCGGCCTCGCGGTCGAACCTGAGTCGCCGCGGAAAGCGTCCAGGCGTGTCAGGGTAGGATGGGGATGCTGCTTTCACATCTTGCAAAACTTTGTACACTATCGGTGCTGCTGTTGCAGCAACTCCCTTGAGACTCGGCAGGAAAAAAAGGGTGGAAAACAGATGACGATTACTGCCGTGCAAGGGTACGTAGCCGCTACTATTACGGGGCACATACTATATTAAATAGGACCTACGATACACACGAAAACCTGCATATTTACCTATTTTTACGCACAACATTTGGTCCTATTTACTATGTTATATTGACAGCATTTTCACCCGAGTTCGGAGTACGTCGTTGTTGGCGAATTTTTTGCGTTTCTTTGAACAAAAAACAAAGGGAACCTGAAACCAATTGCTGAGATCGAGAGCGCCTTCGTAGCGTGTGGGTGGGTACAATTGATCAGACGCGAGCCGACGAGGGAAGATGGGGCTTTCACTCGAAGTCTTCTCGCGATATAAATGCAAGGCACAAACCGTGGTATGTTTCGTCTGAATGCTGGAATATATAGGTTTGTGTCCGTATGATGGGTTCTAATCAATGTGGACCTCCGCGTGAGGATGCAAGGAGAACATCAAGGCGAAAACGACAAACGGGACGGAGAAAAAAAAAGAAGGAAAAATACCTGAAATCGGGCTCAGATTGACTTCCTTATTCTGAGCGCGCGAGAAAAAAGACACACCTCCTCATCCCCGAGAAGGAATTTCCCCTGTTTAAATAGTGATACGCAATTTGCCATGCCTTGGGCCCAGGTGAGCTGCAGGAGGCGGTCAACTCCCTCAAAGCTTAGCCCCTGATTAGGTGATCTGGGTTCACCACTCTGTGGAAGGAGATAATTTTCCAGGAATATTCCTGTACTCTGTATATGCTTGTCCGTGCACGTACTGCGACTATAAACAGCCTGAGTATAACGTGGAGGTGGTGGGGGGGGGGTGGAGGGTGATACGGGTCATATAGCCCCGCGGTCTATGGTGCAGCACCATAATTTTGATGCAGGGGCCTATTTTGGTTTCCCGCTTTTTCTGGAGAATATTTCCGGAAAAGTTTTGTATCCACAGCATGGAGAACTCTCGTACAGTACTGGATTAGGCTGAGAGCCGTCTTATTTTTTCATCTTTTCAGGCTGACTTTCGTGTGAGATTACTTTTTAAGAGGGAAGCATCCTTGTTATTGCGACATAAATGAAAACCAGCCCAGAGGGGGGGGGGAGGCGTGGGCGATAACACCGCGTAACATAATTATACTCGTACTGATGAGGCAGCACTTCTCGCTTTTTAGGTCGCTATTCACATGCCTTGGTCCCAAACAAGCTAGTAGTACTGCGGGACACGATAGTGATCAGGTCCCATTATGTTCACAAAAATGTACCTGGTATACATTACACAAGTTTAACCAGTCACATTTGGTTCTGATCACTATGCCCCCCCGTAGTAGTATGTTACGTATCGTACACAGTCCTCTTCATTTCCCCCCCCAGTTTTTTGCGATGAGAGAATCGTGTGCATTCTATTTCCGAAACCTGTGAGAGCGCGAGTTGGAAACATTCGGCGAACACCGACGGGCACTACAGGTACAGTATGAATGTCTAAAACTGCGCGTGATAACGCCGGAGGCAGGCACAGGTTGGCTCTGGACCAGGAGGCTGGAGCTGAGGGTAACCCCCCCCGCCCCCGCGAGCTGAGCTTGGAAATCATGAATAGGCGTGATTGCCTACGAAGAGCAACGACGATTCTCGACGATACGAACGAGCACATTTATTTTCATGTACCAATAGCTATTGCTTGTGGTCGTGGCATGTACCTCTACCAGGTGTACAACGAGTACTACAAAAACACACCGATTGTGAGAGTTCCTGTAATCACTGACAAGACTCAAAAGCGCAGGGTGGTAGGCGCTTCATTGACCTCGACTGCACGCCACAAATAAAACTGTGGCTTGCGTTTGGTCGCATCAAAAACTCCGCCACGAGTATCAGCCGCGAGATCGAAAACGCAATGGTTACAATACAGACTTCAACCCGCAATTCACAAAACAGCAAATAAACTTTGAACAACAGGTTTTACCCTGCTACAAGTACCTACGAGCTTCTGATCGACCGCGTGCTGGCTGGCGCCAAGCGTTGGGCAGAGGCAGGGTATCACACGCAGAACCTGTCTGCTGTTCCCGTTTAGGCCAACGCTTGTGTTGTGTTTCACCCATGGTTGTTGGCCTATACAAAAACAAAGCAGTTTGCTTCATCCGACACTCCCAGCTACGGCAGAAGCATGTACACATAGACGGATGGAAACGAAAAACAGTTGCCGGCAATACGACGAGATTGATTGACAACACCAACCAGCAGTGTTCACGATCAAATCTCGCGCGCGCGCGCCCCCAACAGAACAAACCCTGAATGTGCTCGACGTTTCAAAAATCACCGGCCTTTACGCCAGACTACTATTACGGGGGACCATAATAAGTAGGACCTACGGTACACACAAAAACCTTCATATTTTCGTTTTTTTACTCACAATATTTGGTCCTATTTACTATGGTCCTCCGTAATACTGTAGTCTACCGCGACGAAAAAGTGGGAATCACGCGAAAGTATATCACGTACAGCAGTAGAGCAAAGTTGAGCATCTACCGATCGGTTGGACTCACAGTATATTTTTATAAAATGGGGGCGCGGTCAACGCTAGAAATTGACCGAGCAGTTGTTATATAGTGAGTGCATGGCGTGGCTTGAGCTGAACGTTTGAAGGAGGTACTCACAGCTCTGTCGCGATGTCCTCCATGAGAGACGCGGTGGCCCACGGCTCCTGGAAGAGGTTGTTGAGCGTGTGCACTGCGCAGTGCATCAGGTACTGCTTCTCGTGGTACATTGTGGTCGCAACCGTCGCTTCCAGTGCAGCCATCTCGTCCAGACGCGGTCTCCCTTACAGGAACTAGTTGGGGTAGTGTTTGACGAGGTATGCGCTTGCGAGGGAGAGAGAGAGGGAGGGAGGGAGGGAGGGTGCTGTGGCTAGGGTCGAGGCGCAGAAGAAAAGTGAACAGTGGGGTGGTGAACTCCCTTCCGATCGGCACGAAGGGCTACGGTGTCCCATCGCCATCACCGAGGTCTTCGGGGCACAGCTTGGGTACGTATTCCATCCCGATTTTTGGAGGAGGAACATGCCGTCAGAAAAAGGCCACCGAGGACCTCGAGAGCACGTTTGAGCTTTTATTTTTAAAAAAATTGGAAGCGAACGCACTCCTTACGGTTCGTGCGCTGCTGTGGTTTTGCTTTTCGTGCGCTGCTTTGGTGTATCCTCCTGCCTATCTGTATCTTTTGATCCAGGATCTTTGCAATACACCTATTAATAGTACAGCCTGCCTGGTACATGGTTTGGATGGAACCCTCGCACTCGCAGAACTCCTTCTGCCTCTATGGTGTGTGCGGTCTGTGCGCTCGCATCACCAGATATAAAGCAAATCAAAGCTATGCACAGCTCGCGGGGTGTTTTTTGTTTTTTGAGGTCCGCACGAGTAGCATGCACAACACATGCGCAAATGCGCATATACACATATCATAAATGCTAACATCATCGTATCCTAGCGACACGACGACGGAAGCAAGCCCAAAAACATCGAAACTTCGAATCATGTCGACGGATACGCGACGCTCATCGGGTGAATGCGTACAGCATCACGGTAACGTCTGTGGATATCCCCGGTGGTGTCGCACAGACAGGGGTTCAGAGTCCACAGGCACACGTAGCCAGCGTACGTAGGGGCTAGTCGGTTGTACTCGTGCACTCGTCAAAATCATTCCCATATGCAAAAAATGAAACCGGTAAAACGTGAGATTGGGAGTTCGATAAATAGCGAAAGGCGTTGTTTAAATTACCGTTGATCGTTTTCATTCATTCTGTGTGCCTTCGCCTTCGTTCATTCAGTTTTCTCGAGAGAAAGCAAGCACGAACCGGGGCGCAACCGGAGTCTGCAGCTGAGAAAGAAAGGTTGACATCGTGCTTGTGGAGCAGGTGGATTCACGGCTATGGCGGAGTCCGCTAAAGTCCGGGTGGGCGTCCGGGTGCGACCGCTGCTCCCTCGCGAGGCAGCGCAAGATGTACCTCCAGTAATCTCTCACCCTTCCGAGAAGCAGGTGCTTGTTGACGGCAACGCTGCGCACCGCTTCACCTATGACCACGTCTTCCCGGTGCACGCGAGCCAGAGGGACCTGTATGCGAGCACGGCAGCGCAGATGCTGCAGCCCTTCCTCGATGTGAGTCTAGAGAGTGCGGAATGCATAGGCGAGAAATGCACGCTTTGCCTCAATTTTTGATCATTTTTTTTGCTGCATTTTTGTACTGCCGTACCCCTCCGTCTTCCCGTTCAAACTGCACTCTGCGCTGCTGCGGGATGCTGCTGCTGCTGCCGTGTGTTATTGCACCTACTCGTGCCGTGCGTCTACCATGGCATGTCATTTGCTCGTGCTCGAACGTCAAGCATTAATAATTTGTGTTATCCCACAATCAGGCAGAGGACGTAAACCTTGGGTATCTGTATATGCGCTGCCCCCGATGAACCTACACTGCTGCTCCTGTGCTATACGTACCCAGCTGATGAACCTACACTGCTCGCAGCACACTACTAATAATACCTCTGCTGTGTGGCATTTTGCTTTGCTTGAACGTCGAACATCGAGCTTCGAGCGTTGGCTTTGTCCCTCTACTGCTGTGGCAGGAACACAACAGCCAGACGACTCTCGTTGCGGTGGACCGAACCGTGCCGTTTCCGTACGCGACTTGCGGCGTAGGGTGGGTTACTCTTGCCCCCCTTGCTGATGGCCTTGCTATAAATAAGGTCGCAGCTCGTCCCATGCTCTGTTTTTGTTCGGTCGTGGATAGAACTCTCGCGTGTATACGTACGCTGCTTGTTTGTAGCTCACCTATTTACCTATTGTGCTCCTGGTGTACGTATTATACGTACGATGGGTACACAGCCTGTGCGAGGTGATGGTACAAGCATGTTTCTTTATTTACTTGCCGAATTCGCAGCAAAGCAGAGGGGGGGGAAGAGATAACTGCTGTCGTTCGGGTACTGACGCGGGATGCGGGTATGTTTAAAACAAGATGAGAGGACAGATTTGGATCAGGTACACAGCAGTCACCGCCAACACACAAGCTTCTCACGTACGTACTCCAGTACGAATGCTGCTGTGTGCACGACGACTGCTGCTGCTTTAAGCTCTGTACGCGGCAGCAGAGGCTGTATGTTCAAGCATACCGGGTACATACCTCGTACGTGACATGTTACCCGTATCCCGTATCAGATGCCAACGTCTCTGACCCTTTTCACTTTTGAAGCTTCAACTCTCAACTCTCAACCCCTCTCGAGGATGACCGGCAACCACCGCCGACAACCCTGAGCTCCGATATCGTTCATTATTCATTTTCATCATATTCATGTTCATCACCAAGTTGGTGCTCTTTATTCGTAGGGATGCTATTATTAATAATAGTAATATTTTAATAGTCACAGCAGTCACCAACCAGTAGGTAATCCCTTATCTACGAATGAGGTTCTTTCTTTCTTTGTGGCCGTTAGGGCCGGCCCTAAAAACAAAGAAAAAAACAAATTCAATAACGAAGAGCAGAACTGAAGAGCACGTGAATTTTATTGGTTAAATAAAAGAAAATCGAAGGGTGATCCCGACACCTCCGTTTTCACATTTCGTTTTTTTCAAGTCCCAGGGCACTATTTTTTGTACGAAATGGGCGTCAAATACACCAAATACAATGGGTTTCAGTACCTAGGGTCGAAGAGGAACATAGGAGGAGATCGGAGCGTTGAGATGAACTCCCGATAAAGTTTTTACGACAAGCGCCCGATGGCCGAGGTAGTGCTCGTGTGGCTGCCACGCGGCTTGTCTGCTAACGGCGCTAGCGTATACGGGTGGAGTATTACCAACAATATGAAAGGGGTGCCCTCGCAAGGAACCGAAGGACCAGGAAGTAGCTGTGGGGGTGAATTTTTCGACGTGAGTGCCACTCAACGTTCAGATGTCTGCCATCGAACAGCGATGGCCGATACACAACTTCTAGAGCAACTCCGGAGGGAGCGGGTTGGACCACGAGAATCGCCTGCTGTGGAGGGTCCCTCGCGTGTGCGAGTTGTGGGTATCCACCGTCGCTGTTGAGCGCTATCGCCGGGAGTCACTTGCTGTGGCGGTTGAGTCATCCTGAAAAAATGTATTGCGTACAAATTCGACTCGGCTTCTTCTTTTCTTCCGTTTTTTTTTCTCGTTAGAACTGAACCTGGTGTTTTTCATGATTAAAATAAATTAAGTTGGTTTATTTCGTTTTTCGTCCCGCTTTTTTTCCCTCGCTAAGACCGGCCCTAATTTTCCCTTCGAAAAGTTCCCTCGGCCAAAAAAATGTCTCTACATACGCAAGAAACGTCCGTATTTATGTTTCTCGGCGGCGATAGCTCTCTCTATTGCTAGACTAGCTCGCGCAGGTGACAAAAAACAGAAGTTATTTTGTGTTTGGTAGGGATTTCCAAGATTATCCTTGAACGGCGATGACAAGGATGCATCCCCTGTATTTCAAAGCCTAGCGATATTTCCGGTAGCGATAACGGCGAGCGGTAACGATTTTTACTCCAAAGTCGGTGATTACCGGTTACAGGTACGTCACAGCTCTGAATTGCGTTGTGTGATCTCTACGCGTACCGCCCCTGATATATTGTACGAAGGTGCACATATGTTACATTGTGGATACCAGGCCCCTTCCCCTATGCAGTACCGCCCCATTACACACAAGTTCAAGGTCACCGGAGGTCCTCCACTCCGTTCCGTGAAGACCCGACGCACTATTAGGTGTGTCCTGCACACCACCACCACGCAAGAGATAACCTACAAGAGAGAACCTGCCCGGGGCTCCGCCCCACAGCAGGCTGGCAATTCTAATGACAGCAGTTGTGACAGCAGTTGAAAGTGTTTCATGCGAACGGTACTGCTGTACAGCAGTCGTACTGGAAGCTGGAAATCAACTCACCCACTGCGCAGCAGCCCTAATAACTGTGATCTTCGCCGTTTTCGTCACTTTCGTTTCACCCCCCCAAGAGTTCAAAGGGGCTGAGGATGCACAGTAGTACTGGTATCCTGCAGCGGCCGACTGGCAGCAGAACATCCGCGGCACCGTTCGGTGCGTCAGTCTGAGCGGCTGAGGTGTTGGCAAGATGGTGGGATGCCATGTGAACTCTGCGATATATACCATGTAACTGGTACCAGTACTTGGTTCGTACAGCGTAATTCCAACATTTGTTCCTCGTGTTTTTTCCACCCAATTTACTAGATCTGCCCTGTTTTTTTTTTTCCCCCCCATTGACAGTCGTAACTCGGATCCGGGGCCACATAGCAGGCCATTCTTCGACCTCCTCACGACGTACTGTTCGTGCCTTGCATTTTTTTCGCGAGAAGACCTGACCACTTTTTTCCCTCGTGTGACTCATATGTACACACGAGTGTCTTGCACCAATAGGCGCTCGTGTTGTGATACTGCCTTGTATGAGGTTGAAAGCCCGGTAATTACCTGGGTTTAGGCACTGGGATCGTATTTGTAGTACTTGGAAGGCGTATCTTATGTCTCAGTGTCCGTCGTGCGCGAAAGGAATAAAGCTGTTCTTATTCCATCTCTAAGCAAACGACACGTTTGATTACCAACGAGTACCGGCTTTATAGGCAGACCTACTAAGGGATACCAAGTGTCCCGCTGTCCGCATGATCATAAGAAGTGGCGTCGACGGCAGGACACGCTGCCCATGATCTTAACACTCGTATGCTATACCTGGTATATCATACTTCGTATACGTTTTGTATACCGACATAAAACACCAGCACGTAGAGGCACTGCTGCTGCACCTCGTACGTACGTCTCTGTAGCCTGAGTTCACAGCCGATACGTATTTTGTATTTTATTGTCCTGGCCTCTCTGCCAAACCCGTTCCTCCTCTTCTACCACCCGCGCACCTGCAGGGCTACAACGTGACCATCCTAGCGTACGGACAAACTGGGTCGGGAAAGACGTACACGATGGGGTCTGAGTGCGGGACGACGGACAAATACGACGACGAACGGCGAGGTCTAATCCCCAGGTGCTCATAACGGTATAGCGATAGCGGCGTTTTTGAGGAGTGAGAATAGTGACGTTGTCGGTGACGGTACTGGTGGGCGTGACGCTAGTGGTGGTGGTAACATTGACGGGAACCGCAGCGGTAGCGGTATCTCGAATAGATGCGGTAGAGGTAACGAAAAACGTAACGGCCAGTGTACTGGAAATGGTACCGGCAACTTCAACGTCAACCCGTAGCGTTACTGGTGACGGTAGTGACGGTAAACGTAATGGTATCGGCAACGGTGAGCGTAACGGTATAGAAACTGAAAGTACAAGAGTAGCGGTAACGATAATGGCAACGGTAGCGGTTACGGTAACTGTAAATGTAACTGTACCACTGTAACGGTATCTCTAAATCCCACGCTGAAGGTAGCCGTAGCGGCAACGGTAACGCTGGCGGCATCGTTCAAGCGTGACGGCAAAGTACCGTCGAAGGTGACGACAACAGTCACCGGGAACGTTAAAAGTAACTGTTCATGTGGCGGCATCGGTAATTGTAAAGGTATCGCAAATATAACGGTCAGGGTAACGGTAATAGAAACGTTACCGGTAGCGGTAAATGTAGCGATAGTGGGAACGGGTATTGGGCAGCGTTGGTAGCGGTAGGTGTATCGGTATATGAGGTAGGACCCTGCGGGTACCCGCCAAAAATGGGTACCCGCCGAATTTTGGAGCCCGGACCCTACCCTACCCGCCGAGTATTGCCATTTAGACGACCGGGTACCCGGGTACCCGTTTTTTTGCCGGGTGCCGGGTACCTGGCCATTTTTTTCAGCGTTTTATCATAGTTTCAGTGCCACACAGAATGTAATTCAAGTGGAGGATAGTGTGCAGTACTGCGCTCTTGCCAAAACGACGAGTACGAACATTTTCTATTATTGATTCGATACACAAGCCACCTTGCGATTTCATTGCGCTGGCGTGATATTATGGGTTTAAATGCGCGGAAAGTGTGAAAATAATGTACGATCGAGGCGATTTTTGACGGTCTCCCGCTTAGAAGACTGGTTTGGCCGTTTTTCGACCCACAACGTGGCAAATATCGGAAGGTAGCGCTATGTCATCAATTAATGACTGATCGTGTAACGCTGAATTACGATCCGTTGTATAGTATTGCGAAACTACGAGTAGTGACGTCGATAATATATCAACAACCGCCTGTGCTCGAAAATCGAAGGAATCGCGGACGGATAGAAAACAAGCAAGCTGGAAAAAAGCAGTACACGGTTGCTCGCAAAGAAGTGGTAGGTGTTGGTAGCATCACAGAAGCACACTCTGACACGACTCTCCACTAATGCTGCTGTCAGAGCCGGGGTCTGCAGAGTCATCGCTGTTGCTGTCTGCATCGCTTCCGAGGGTGCTTTACACTTGCGGCTCGGAACTTTCGGCAGGGTTCTCATAAAAGATCGCCCACCACCAGCAATTCAGTGTCCGTACAGACCGCGTCAGGATTGCCCGCCTCTTTGCTCGTTGTGCCCAGTTGGTGCCACGTGACGATACTGCCGTGTGCCGTGGGCGTCCCCTTGAGCGTTGAATGTAGCTACTGTAGTTAGTTGATGGTTCGTGTGGTGCGAGTGCGTGTTTCGACGGGTTTCCTTAAGAAATTGTGCAGGCATGAAGAACCGGGAATACCAATTACCCGCGGGTACCCGAAAACCCGTGGGTGCCCGGGTACCCGGTAACCGACGACCCAATTACCCTTTAGGCTCCGATTACCCGCGGGTAATGAGCCCGGACGCTACCCGTCAAACGGGTAGGACCCTGACGGGTATACCCGCCGGGTACCCGGGTCATTGAAATCAAGCTTCTACCTCTAGTCGGTATTGATAGATACATAATCGCAAAGGTAACATAAACGGCGCCGCTGTAGTGGCTGCAAGCAGCAACATGGTAACTTGTAACGGTAACCTTTGGTGTAATCGTAATTTAGCTGTTGGCAGATCGACACACGCACGCATCTCCATGTCGATGAACATCTATATGTACATTTTTTCGCAGGGTGGTTCGATTTCCGCCTGTTAATTTGTGACCGGGCGTGCTTGTTTGCTGTTGGTCGGACGCGTCTGAGTGCTGTCTCGACCATTTTGGGACTGCGGTCATATTTTGGGCACAAACCACTCAAGTTATCGGAAGGTTATCCCCGAAGAAGGACCGCAGTTCAAGAAGTATGGTCCTACGAATCGCTCTGAAATTTACCCCCCATATATATATACATAGGTTGGGTTGGCGTCGGTTGGCGACGACGCTGTAAAACACGCGTCTCACTGCGTGAGTAAGACAACCAGGGCATCGTTCACTTCGTTTTAGTTTTTTCGGCGATGCAAGAAGATCAGCCCTCAAAGCGGTTCTTAGTACTGTAGGATGCAGTTCATCCTTCATGCGACTCGACCGATACCTCACGGCGCTTC
>JBBMHQ010076187.1:0-12246 GCA_037834295.1 Postelsia palmaeformis
AACGTCGGGTTTTTTCACCGGCCAGACAAGACATGAGGGGGGTGTACGTATCTTCATGCATAGCCGTGGTTGTGTGACCTTAGATCCTCGCATCCCCACAGTACCGGGACGGAGCACGTCGGGTTTTCCCCGACCAGCAAGACATTGCGTGCGCCGACCGCGAATCACCGGCGAAGCTTCGGCGATTCGCATGCACTGAGAATCGTTTGTGAGGAATTTCTCGCGTATGGATAGCAGCGTCGAATTAGTTGAGGGGGGGGGATCCTCAACTAAGGAGCTACCTGACATTGTTGTTACTTTCTGCATGCCTGACAAGCACCGCTTCCC
The DNA here is from genome assembly GCA_037834295.1 of Postelsia palmaeformis. Lineage (NCBI taxonomy): Eukaryota > Phaeophyceae > Laminariales > Laminariaceae > Postelsia > Postelsia palmaeformis. The sequence goes on from JBBMHQ010076187.1 coordinate 328, forward strand.
TGGGGTATAATTGCATATTGTACACCTGGCATGAGGGTTCACCCTATTTTCAGGATGGCCCGGCGTACATGTTTCCTGCAGGTCTGTGGGTTCAGTTTCAATCTGGCACGTTTGTCCAACCTAACCAGACCCTCGAGCAAACCCTAACCTCGGCCCCAATCTGTTTTGGACGGGGCTCGAGGTCGGCAGGGGCGATCGAGCGTCTTTGAAGGATCTCATGGTTGCTTACTATTTTTTCGGTTGGAAGGGATATGCTGCTACCCTGCCGAGTCAGCGCCGACTGAGTAGGCTACAGAATAGGCTCACGAATAAAGAAAAGCCTGGCTACGTATGAGAACAGGAGGCTCAACTATTGAGGGACGCCGAGGATGGGACTACAGTACTAAAATTTGCTCAACGGTGAGCGCTGCACTGAATCGTACCAGATATATAGAAGATATGCTACACCATTATTGGTCAGTGCTGATTAAGTAGGCTACTGAATGCTACCTGGCACAATGTTTATCCTTTTCCGCCAGCAAACAGGCTTTGCAGCTTCACCGTATGGCTTGGTGGCGTTGGGGGAAAAAAACACGGGCTGCCGAAAGGCCGGCCTCGACCAACTACAAGCATAATGCTTTAGTAGGTTACTCCTCATAAGGGTAACTACAGTAGAATCCAACGGCTTGAAACATGGGAAGGTGCTATCAATTATACCTAAATACTCGACACTTACCGTTTGATTGACTCCACTGGCTCCTAACCGACGTCTCACCCATCAAATTTGAAAGCGTGGCATCCACTTTCCAACAGGCTTCGCTTCGCAGCGTCGCGGCCTGCTTTTGTGGCGTTTTCCTAGAAAACAAAAACACGGGCGGCCGAAAGGCCAGCCTCGACCAACCAGGCCGATAACGACTTGCAGAAACACTTCGCCGGTGGTCGTCCTGCAATTAAAAGCCATCGGCAATACACTACTATATTCACGCGTATTGAACGCCTATCCAAGCATAGCCCATCAAATGGTCGAGGTATACCACTCTGTACTGAAGTGTAAGGAACGTTTGGGTTAAATATTTACCAATAAGCGGTCGGTAAATTATGGCACATACATAGCGGGAGAAGTATTTTGACTCACGACAAGCTCTTGCTCCTTGAAGAGGCGTTTCTTGGCCCCGAACTTGGATCGATAAGCCACAGCGATGTTGTCGGCCCCTTTCTCGGTGAGCCAGTGGCGCACCGTGTCTGAGCTGGTGTCGCCAAACTTCTGCCGCATCTCCTTGGAGTTTGTCCTGCGACCGACCATAATGGCGCGGATGGTCACTTTATCAATACGCTTAAAGGGTAGCGGTGTACCAATGTATTGATTTACTGTTGTTGTATGATACCAGGGTACGAACTGATATTATACGTAGGAGGCAGGAGAAAGCTGAAATCTATGTAAGTATGTACGAGTACGCCAGATGTTGCTTGCGCATGTTTTTATTCATATGACATGTTGCTTCGTGATGAAGGCTTTTGTGTTTGCCATCCGAGACTGACGTGCAGTGCTGCAGTGCACTTTTCCCAATTAAATACGTGGTGTGTAGTATGTACCAAATACTGTTTCTCTTGGGAGGATCGTACATGCGATGCACATCGCTAACTCTGGCTCAAACGAAACATACCGAATGCTGCTACAGCAGCAGTAGCTCAAACGGCAGTACATCATGTATCACCTCCGGAGAGCATTGAAACCGACCGAATGGGCAGGTCACGATCTGTAGATCATCTGTTATCTAACCTACCGTTATGAGATCTGGTGCAGGATCTGTACCGTACAGATACAACACAGGAAATGTGTGCTTGATCGTGCAGATCATCCCATCCAGCAACATCTGATCAGCTACTGCTGTAGATGATACAGATCACGGATCTGCTGCTGTATCTCCTCTGGAATAACTACAAAGTAGATAATGAAATGGGGATCGATGGTCTGTCCGATACAAGCTATACAGTTAAAAATTCTCGCACAGCAGCAGCAGCAGCAGCAGCAGCAGTAGCAGCAGCAGCAGCAGCGTTTGCAAAATACTTTCTTGTGGCCGAACACTGATGGACACCGCTCGTTACCCTGCTGCTGCACGTTACTACGTACTGCTTTCTGTACGCTTGTACGTTCTTTTACGTATCACCCACACGACCGGCCACCTTCTAATTTCCTGCGTGGCAGCTCCATCCCTGTACCCTGGCCGATGGACTGCCAAAGCCCCTTCGATTCCCAGGCCGTACTTGAGGCTGCCGTGCCCAGGCCCGAATACGTACGCCGGCAAAACGTCTGCCGGCCGAATGAGCAAACCCTCGTTACTGCGGTTTCTTTCCTCGGTGGTGGTGATGGTTGTGGTGGTGGTGGTGGTGGTGGCCGCCGCCTTCACGTCGCCAGCCATTCCGTCTGCGTATGTATCATTACGTGCACGAGTTCTTGTGTTTTGGTGCCTGACGCGGCGCAATTATTTAAACGCGAACCGACATCTGAAACTGCCATGTTTCTTTTTCTCCTGTTCAGATATTCCTGTTCGAGTTCCGAGGGTAGTGCCGCTTTGGCCTTGACTCTGCTACAAGAAGGGGAGATTTGCGCTATTATACTGCTGTGTAGACGTAGTCTGATCCACGCACAGACAGTGTAGTGGTAGCACGTAGGGCATGTACACACGTGTATCTCTTGGTATGTATGCGGTTCTCGTCACGTGGGGGGACTTTTATGAGGCTATGAAAGAAGCACAACATCATCCGCCGCCCACTACTGCTGTAACTGCTATTGCTGTGCGAACACGAAAACGAAAAAAAAAACACACGCCGGGTCACCCGTAACGAAAGCCCCGCCAGATGCCGATATAGCAAGCAATTCCCCGGGAACTAATCCAGGAGCAACAACTACTGTCAGGCTGTAGCACGTATGTTCTGCAGGATATCAACAGAGCGGTAAATGCGGGAGTTCTTGCACGGCGAGTATAAGATTCTCGATTAATTGTACTATTATACGAGCTACTGCTTTGAATATACCTGGTGGTACCTGGTATATTCGTACTGCACTGCTGTACTGCTGTGCGGTGGGAAGGATCCGAAAAAATAGTCGACCTGGAATGAAAAACAAAATACTTACGTACGGTGTATACTTGTATTTCACCGGCACGCTATACACAACGCACGACTGCACGTACTATCAATAGGCCATATTAAAGGTAAGTACTGCTGCTGTTGTGCTCCTGTTGCTTGTGCGGTAATACTTTCGGAAATTGCAGCCCAACAAAGATATAAGCACGCCAGGTGTTATATACGCAAGGACAAAAAGGCGTCTGATAGCGTCGATGGCGAACGAGCACCATATTTTAGCCTCCAGAGGTCCTGCGTTTTCTTGTCGTCTCGTTCTCACTTTATCCTCAAGGAAGGGTTGTAGGCTATGTAAGTATCAATAAATGTCAGGACCGTGTTTGGGTACTACAAATAACTTGAGTTTTCACGTGGTTCTTGCAATTCCGCCCGTTGCAAACTCGGGGGTTCAGCCGAACTCTTCGTGGACGCCGGTGACACGTGTCTGGGGGGAACAAGCTAGTTTCGTGAAGAGTTCGAGGAGTCGAGAGCGGATTCTCCAAAAGTAGCCCCCGAGTAACAGGACTCGCAACCCCGTCAGGACCGTACTCCCGTTTGAGGTAAGAATGGCTTGCAGTTAGAGGTTTTAGTGCTTGTTTCTGTGTTGTGCGGCAACAAAAGGGTCAATCTTTTTACCCCTGTGAATGCAAACTACGCTAATTTCAAGTACGTTTTCCCCAAACACGGGGGTGCAGCATTGAAGGGGTTAACGGCTAGGAGACATGACCGACCGTCATTTCGCCGATATCGATAGTCCGCGCTGATGGTAAGTTGCGTTGCTTAACCTTTTGTGTCACCGATGTACATGAACAGCATCGTGTCTCTCAAGACCGCAACCTCAATGCCTGCTCCCGTTCCACCAATGCTCGGCACCATCGTTCGAGCGAAGCTTATAACTTCGCCCTTTCTGCTATACGAAAGTCCGGGCGAGGTTTCACGGGGTTCCAACTACGCACCTTAGAATACACGGCGGCCGCCCACAGTGGACGGTTCAGACAGTAAGGCCACAGGAATTCCACAGGGATTCCGAGTACCAAACGACCCGTCGTTTCTTTTGTAGCGCCACAGCCGCCATATGGAAGAAAACCACAGCGCAAGAGCCGCCTACGAGCTGAGCCAGCCAAGACCTTGCTAGAACAGTCGATCGGCTATGATCCGCTCAATAGTGCGTGTTTTGACCTGATTTTTTGACACGGTGTTCCTTACGTACCAACCAACCTTTCCGATGTCATCCCGTTTTCTTTTCTTTTTTCCCCCAGGATATATGACCGATCCAACGATCGGTAAAAATGAAAAAGTGGTCATAACAAGTCCGGAAGAAAATACGAAAAAGGGATAACACTGAGTACATTCGCATGTGTGTTTCAAATCCGTGGTAAAAAAATAAGTTCGAAAAGTGAAAAATTGAGCGGGACATCGCAGTAAAACTGTCGTTTTCGCTATTACTTGTTTTCAGTATTTCATTGTTTTTTTAGTTGTATCTCTTGATGGGTGATGAATTGCGCAATGCAACTTACATCGAATGCCTCCTCGTGTCTCAAGCATTGTCTACACCAAATTTCAGCTTGATCGGGAATGACTTTTGTTTCAGCTGTGATGTTAAATTAGTGTCAAAATCTGATCAAAAATCAGTTTTTTTGGTACTTTTGGGTTTTCGCGGATATCCCGGTGAAATCGAGTCGGATAAAAAAAAAGTAAATAGGGGTTTATATGCTCCATTTTTTTTCATCTTCAGTAACATGTCAAGATTATCGCTGCCAATTTTCGAAGCCTAACTCGCAAAATTGACGGCGCTAGAAGCTCAACACAGGAAATCCGTTTGAAGGCTAGCCCAGCTCGTATAACACATTATACCGCGCGCTTGCAGGGTGTGTATTGTCCCTACCGCTGCAAAAAAAAGAGTCAAGATCATTGTCTCATGCTTGCTGTGCGTTGGTATATCTCTGGAAGCGTAGGGTGACTCGGCGTTCTCTTGTCTGACGCTGCTTACTTTTATAGGTATGCTTATTTATCTCATGCCGTAGCTATGAGTACATCGGAGATTTTCCTTAGTTTTTCCCCTGTCAACGAGTGGGCAGGTACCCTGACCGTGCTTTTGCTCAACCGTCCAGTATCCCCCCATTACATAACCACAAACGCGCCACGCTTTCATCGGCGCGACTTTCAGGCAAAGCGTGGCGAGGTTGGGGAGGAAATCACGGCATGGCCATAGGCGTCTTCTGCGGTATGTATCCACCCCGGAATTGAGAACCAGTAAATTCCCCGACAACACTTGAGGTCTAAGCGCTACTACTGTTGGTCGAACAACACCCCCACCCCTCGAGAGGATGGTGACGAGGAGGACGAGGTCAGGAGTAGAGACTGCACGTTGTGTTCCCGCTCGTTCATATCACGCGGAGGGTTCGGGGCGGAAGGTTATAAGTCACACACTATGTCTCACAGATAGTAGATCTTGTTGACTTAACGCTAGCCGTTTGCTCACCAAAGAGCGGCCGCACGAGTGCAATTTGTCAAACCCTGAAATCGGACAATGATTGAAATCACACTTTTTCAGTATTTCACAATACACGTTTTCACAACCTGCTACCACCTTTTCAAAACGAATCGTAAGGAAAGTAGCTAATGCTTCACCATAATAATAGTTCAAAGGTTAGGCAACAATATTTAAACGTACACAAGCATAGCACGAAGGCGTCAACATAATATTATAGATGCTATATGTGCCTCACACGAGGTGTAATGTTCGTCGTCCTTGCTCAGAGAGGTTTAGTCATCTTCCCGGTAATATCTCTAGGGCTGTAAGCAGCCCGTTATCCGTCGGTTGCACTTCTTCTTGGCTCGGTGCTTCATCCCGTTGTGCTTCTTCCTGGCCCCCTTCTGCCACTTGTTCGTTGGGAATATCTCTTGCGCGGCCTGAACGCCGAAAGAGCCGCTGAAAGGGTCGTACAGCAGGGGTTACCCTTGTTCCCGTTTCCAATCCGTTTTGTTTTTTCACGTGGCGCACGGTTAATTTGAAAACGGAAGGTGAAACAGCACAAGTCAGTTCATCTACATACTGCTTCACGTGACGCTTCCGAATCAGCCGTTTGCTACGATATGATAAAACTCATTGACCACCCGAGCGATGAATATTCCTGCTGTGGGCTCCTCTTTCGATCGACGGCTTTCTCGTCATTCAGGCCGAGCAGGGAGTATGCATCCCAAACAAGAGGCTGAGGAGGCCCAGTAAGCAACACAACAGAGTGCAGCGATCCGGGGAAAGAGAAGGGAAGCGAGTGCGGTGCTGCTTACAGCATCACGGGAGTTAACGGGAGATAACCACGCCTCCCTCGGCAAGGACGACAGAAGTCACACCGCACGTTTGGAGCACGCAGAGCATATTGTATCGACGTGTTCGTGCTACGTTGAAGTTTTTTTTGTTGGTTCCTCCTTGTCAGTAGTTTTCGCGTGAATCAGCTGCAGTGCTCGTGACTTCGCTTGAGGAAACACAAACTCGAGCGACCGCCTATGGCGAGCAAGCAGCCAACACCAGCGTCGGAACAACAACCATAAGTAAGCCGCAAAACGTGCGACGTACCCCTCTGTCACGCATCTTCCGTACGGCTAAGCGAGGGACAGTGTGTATCCCTTACCTCACCCTCTTCGTCACTATCTTCAGGATGGGTGATGAGGCTGTTCCTGTTAACGATGCCCGCGTCTTGTGCGTCGTCGGAGGCATGTTTTGTTGCTAATTGCTGTGCGAAAACCACCCCGGAAGGTGTCTCTGGCCATACCCATTTCCATCACATTTGGGTAAATTTCATCACGCTAGACCGAAAATTACACAGGCGAAGAAGCCGAAAAAAAAGGGGTTTGCAGTTTTAGAGTGCTACGCGGTGGTACCGGATCACTAACTAGACCAAGAAGCGCGGTCAGCGCACCTCCTACTTACTACTGGTTGAATGGAAAGGACAAAAAAGCCTGGCGATAGCTAGGATTTGATACTATTACGCCTTCCTGCATTTCAGGGTCCAACGGCTGCAGAGCTTTCTGCTTTGTTCGGCAGCCGAAGTGTGGACAATTTATTTGGCTCGCCGTCTGGTTAACAAAGGAAACAGATCGACGCACGCCTCGAGGAACGGTGGACTGCGCGCCTACGGTAACTGATTCATTCATTGTCTCCTCGAGGTGGTGTTTCTGGTCTGCCGACAGGTACTGGTGACGCGGCAGTCGGGGGAGTCTTGGTGTTTGTCTCCGTCAAAGTCGACAGACGGAAGGGAGTCAGGCGGACCTCTTCCATCACTTCTCAAGATCAAGATATGTGGCGAACCCCCCGCCCCCCTCTCCCGAGGATGATGTTCAAGTCACCCAGTGTTGATGCTTCTGCAAGCTTCGTCGTCACGCGCGGCTCACGTTAGACGGTCTATCTTCAAGAGAGGCATCGTTGTATGTAGGACGAAAATATAGCCCCGCTCGTAGGTCTGCTAAAAATAGCAGCACGGAATATATGTTTTGATGGGGGTGCTGATGCTGACTCATTTACTCGAAGGGTAGCTTCTGGAAACGCTGCATATGGGGCAGGCACACGATACGCGTGCTGTCGGTGAAAAATATGCATACTACGAAGAAAGCGTCCGTATACGAACGACCAAGTATACTCTACTGCATCCACTCTCTGAGTATGTGATATCCACTAGTGTACAGGTAAGCCTAGTAACAGCAGATTACCGGAGATCCCCGAGCTCGAACGGCTTGCAGCCATATTAAGGGCATAAACTGGCGGTGGTGCTACTGCAATTATTTCTGTACGTACAGCACTGCCCTGTCGCTTCATTATAAGTGCAGCTCTGCTTGTACGTATCCGCTCGTCGCAGTAGCATGCCAAAGGCGAGCGAGCTTCGTATTTCTTGGGGGGCAAAACCACAGACAGCACTATTGCTGTAGTTAGTCTTGGTGGCTGTAATTTTCAGCAAATAAGCTCAACGTACGCGTACTGCTGTCTACTCGTGGGAGTAGTACGATGCCACATACCAGGTGCAGCGGGTTGACGTCTTTCATGCACATTGACCGGAAGGAAGCATGCCTTGATCGAGCGGACTGCGCAGTGCCGTGGTCTTTGCCGTTGGTGTGGGTACTTCTAACTGACTTACATCTTGATTTTCGGACCGACGGCGTCTATGATACCCGTGCACAGGTAACATGGTGCGTGCCATGGCAGTGCTGCCATTGTCTTGTGGAGTCCAGCAGTGCAACACGAGAACACGAGGGACCAAGCTGGGGGCAGGAGATGATAAAAAAAGAAACAGCAAATATCTGCCAACGTTTATTGAAAAACTATAAAAGTACTGGCCGGTGACTCCCCTGCAGTAGATGCTACCAGGGTTGACGAGACGATATTTTGGAGTTGTACTGCTGTGAGTGCTGAGTTTTTCCCTGTAGTGTTGAGTGTTGAGCGTCGCATGTTGAATGATATTGGATGCTGAGAGAGTGATGAGTATCAGATTGTGAGTATTTAGTGTTGAGCGTTAAGCGTCGAGCGTTGAGCGCCGAGCGTTGAGCGTTGTGAGCGTTGAGCGTAGAGCGTAGAACGTTGAGTATTGAGTCAGGAGTGATGGTGTGTTGTGCGCGTTACGCTGTAGCGTTTACAGCTTTTTCCTAATTTTTTACTTTTTACAGATTTTTAGCACAGAGCACAGAGCACATACCGCCCGTAGTAGTGTAGCGTGTAGCGGCGAGATAATTCCATGAACCGGCACAAAAATATGCGGCAAGACTAAAATGACAGTCTCGCGTTCCTGATGGAGTTTTCCTCGCCCCCAGCTCGAACTCACACCCACACACAATTTTCTGACCATCATTCTCTCTGGCCAACCGACCTGTTCTCATCACGTGCACTGACAACTGCAGTACCTGTAGGTGGCGCGAAGTGGTTACGCACAGCTAGCAGCAAGCCCGGTCAGCACGTGCGTTGTACTTCCTCCGCTTTTACGCGCTTTTCTGGAATCAGCAATAATCCGTACCGTACCTGGTGCCTGGTACTGCCGTGCTTCGGACGGCAGATTCAGCTGTTGTGTGTGCTTCGCCACACCGAGCCCACCAGCGGGAATATCGCCTCGTACTGCCTCCCGCCACGTCCCCGTCGCCGGCGAACCGCTGGTGAACTACCGGTGAGGCAGAGCCGCTGCAACCCGCTTGTGGTCGAACGCACGGGAGCATCTACGTTCTGTTGGGTGCCGTCCGCCCAACCTCGAGTACACTACTCGTACTCGTGTACGCCAGATGCTGTCAACGGTCTTCATTTTCGAAAGCAATTGATTCCGGGCGAAGGAGAGCCAGGGCTAAACGATGGGTCATTTTGTGAGTATTTCCGTTCCCGACATCGTGGCACGTCTCATTAGATTTATACCAACGATATCGCTGAGGGATAAAGCATGGAGAGGGTGCGGGTAATCATTCAGAGGCTATCGCTTCGTCTGCACGGCCAACAATGGAAAACATGAGTACAGTACCTTGCTACGATGTATATCACAGGTATCCCTCGCAGCTTGGATATAGCGTCAGTCTTTTAATCACTTGTACTTTCCAGCAACCCAGTAACCTACGAATAATCAACACCTCGTGTAGTACTCCCGACTTCAACTTCATACTAATTGTTTTGTTGGACATGTTCTGCTTCAAATCCCACTGCTCGCCGCACCCGATCCATCGATCAATCATGGCATCCTCGCAGATCTTTGACGCTTTTTCTTTCTTCGGAGGCCTCGTGCAGCAGCACACGAGTGAGGTCATGCGAGCGTTCGCGCAGGCTGCATCGAAATGGATAGAAGTCTCGGTGAGACCCAATAAAGACGCGCGTGGTACGATACTTTCAGGGGCATGCGAAGGTTAAGAGCACTTATAGTCAGAATTGGCGGCGGCCGAAAAACATTTGACTGGCGGAAGGCTCCTCGAATGAAGCACATAAGCACATAATGCTATCGTTGGAGTCCATGGAATATCCCTTCTTTGTGCTTTCACAAAAATAAACCATCTACGTACGACCATGCCGAGGCCGTGGGATCGTTAGTCGGGTTGGCGTGCAGTTTGTACAGTATCGAAGTCAGTTCTGGAGCGATCTACACAGTGGAGCTCGTTGAGTGCTAAGTCTCATTTTTTCTTGGTGCATCCCTACCGTGTTACCTGGTACAGCAAAGTTAATACCAGTGTGGTTGTTTTTAATGTAAGTTAAACTACTGTTGTTACAGCGGGGTGTCTACGAAGAATTTGGTCAGGTTAGACATCCTGTAGCCCGTTCCCTGTAGAACAGCAGTCTCAACCCGCGAAAAATCTATCGTTGTGTGGGAAAAGTGACCGCATATATATTTTCCAAGCTACTTGTAAGTATTCTCGTGTTGGCTTTATAGCTCGGTGGGTTGGTCAGCCAAACGGAGCAACTTCTGGTTCACCTGTTTAATCAACCAGCTTCTTGTGTCAGCCGGTTTCAAAAACACTATTATAGTTTAACCCAGCCAAGTTAGGATTGTCCCAAACACCCTTTCATTATTTTGTCATATGTTCCACGACAGCCGCATGCGCCACAGCAACCCTCATAGAACGCTGCCCTAGTTGTACGCGTTGCATGTTTCTGGAAGAAGTAATCGTATAAGTATTGCCTGCTACGTACATCAGCACCGACATCATGCTTCAGTGAGTCAAACCAGTGATGGTGATGATGATGTGAAATGCTATCGATAAAAGAGTATACAGCGCGATGTGACAAGTATCGCGATAATTTCTCTCTCTCTGAAGCAGTCTCAAGGCATGCTTGCTACCCTCTTGCAGTATACATTAATCATACCGACGGCGAGCCTCAAGTGTGGGTTCGTTTCATTGCCAACCAGTTGGAGGTACCCTGGCCACGCTCGCTCAACCGTCCAGTAGCACCCGCCGTAGCACTCGTAAAGAGCCACATCGAAATCACGCTTCTTGCCTTCTTCGGTGCGAACTTCAGTCAAACGTGGGGAAAATTATCGTGGAGCTCTGGTGTGGTAAGGCAACGTCTGCGGCCCCCGCGAGCCACGAGGAATCCAAAGGCCTAACCATTTCAGAGCACAAATCGATCGAGCACGTCGAGGGGGACGTGGCGAAGGCGGACGAGCCCGAGGTAAGGGGCAGAGGCTGTACGTTGTTGCCGCGCTTGAAAGCATGGAGGGCGCACACACAATGGAAGGGTGGGTACTAGGTTGCGACCTGCCTGCGCCTTATACAGAAAACGATATCCTCGTTGTCTCACGCTTCTGCTTGTTCGCCATGGGCAGTTTGCTAGCGGTTCATTTCCGACCCCAGTTATCGAAGAATGGCTGAGTTCAAATTGCTCATGTTTCACCATTAGTTTTCACCTCGCGCAATGATATACGGTATATGTAACGACGGAATGGGTACCTAGGATACAATAGACGAAAAGCGAGAAAATAGAGCCACATGTCGGAACTGAAAACAAACTGGTGGGTTGGGATTTTCGTGAGGTAATAAAAACAAATGAGTTTGTTTTTCAGTTTTTTTTTTAATGTGAGTTTAGTAGCCCCCCACGTCTGTCCCCGCATTGATATCGAGTACACCCCCACCCCTCCTTCCCCCCATGCCTGGGATTCTGAAGCAAAGTGGGGGTGCCGATTTTGTTTTTGTGCATCCCTGCCCCGACGGTCTTCACCTTTCCGCGCGGAACCTTAAATTCGAAGTGGAGTGTTGAACTATCTGTCAAGATACGTACAAAGTAGACAGACAACTACCGCCTGAATCGACCAACACCAATGAATCGAGGCATGCCATGTATGCGCGATGATCAAAACGCGATACTCA